>JBBMOC010000027.1:703911-809160 GCA_037975185.1 Centropyge bicolor
CCGCGGGCTGGAGCGGTAGATAATGGATGGATGCATAGTGTGTACGTAGTGGTATGTTGGGGTTCGCCATTTTTTTTAAATGCGCAGGTCGCAGCGCCGGCGTCTGTAACTAGGCAACCGTGACAGCAGCTGCGTTTTTTGATTGGCAGAGAGCGCAGCGGGTCCTCGGTCCACGGCACAAAGATTTTGCTGGCCTTAATGTTTCCTGTGTTTTATTTTGTTCATTGTTATTAAACTTAGCGTTGAAGTGTATGTGTGACAGACATGTGTGTGGGGCATTTATGAAAATACGGGACAAATCGCGTCCCGTATTAGTTAAAAACGGGAGCAGCATCTAATTCTCAAATAAAGGACAATTCCGCATTTTACGGGACGAGTGGCAACCCTATGTCAGTCAAAATGTTCCCCGTTACGTTTTTACTTTGAAAAATGTCTCATATCGGAAGCCGGAAGTCGTCATCCGGAAGTTAGTGAGAGCAACGGGGTTTTGACCAGTCAAGAAGCTAAAAGCTAACAATTTAAAGGAGCGTAAATTTTACATTCAGCACTTAACTTGACCCTTCATCTGTTTACGTTCTTGAAGGGTTTGCTTCGTATTACTTCCGGAGAGGTACAAAACATCAACCCAACTTTGAGTCTTTAATCAGATATAGTGTTTTGCGGCTTGATAGCTGCTAGCGCTAGTCAGTTAGCATAACTGTTCGCTAACGTCAGGCAATTATTGTTGTATTTCTGTCTCTCCTTTTCACGTCCTAGTTCACAGAAAGTTTTTGAAAGTGAAAGAAAAGATTTGTGTAAAGTCACGTTTAATTAAGACCTGTGTTCTGTATCATTGTGCAGTCATGGCTGCGGATTGGTTGGGTAGTTTGGTGTCAATTAACTGTGGACCAACGCTGGGAGTCTATCAGGGTGAGGTGGTGTCTGTGGACCAGTCCAGCCAAACCATCTCCTTAAGACAACCTTTCCATAATGGAGTCAAATGCCCTGTTCCAGAGGTCACATTCAGGTAAATCTCAGCCACGGATTGTTTCCTTTCTTTTCATCGATTGATTAGCGTGTTATCTTCTTACTAAATATAGTGTTTTATCTTTTTTCCTCTAGTGCCATTGACATAAAGGAACTAAAGATTTTAGACATCAGAATTGGCAATGCTAGGAACAACTCTTCTGCATCTACAAAGATAAGCAGTGCTCCAGTTGCAGTCCCAAAGGGAGACCCCAGGTCTGTGGAGAAACTGAACTCTCCTCAGCACTGCTCTAAAAGTTATGGAGACCGTCATCTGGATGTACCTGGCCAGCCAAAAGGTTTCCGTCGAAGACACAACTCCTGTAAGTGTAATGTAAAACTAGTCAGTCAGAATGAAAGCATTGCTGATTATTATGTTGAGATTCACTATGTGTTTTTCCCATCAGGGTCATCTAGCAGTCGAGGGGCAAACCAAGTAACGCCAAAAAAGAATGGGGTGAAGAATGGTCAGATGAAGCACAGAGATGATGAGTGTTTTGGAGATGGTATGGATGACGGGCTGGATACAGACTTCGACTTTGAAGGAAATTTGGCCCTTTTTGACAAAGCAGCAGTTTTCTCAGAAATCGACATATCAGAGCGTCGTAATGGTGCAAGGTCACGTGGGACACCTCAAGAGCAGACACCCTCACGGTACCGTCATGATGAAAACATCCTGGAGGCCAAACCTATTGTGTACAGACAGATTACTGTACCGCAGCCGGGGGCCAAAGAATACTGCACTGGTAAGTGTTTCACATTGTGTTGAAACAAATGGTAGTGAGGGCAAATTATCTGAAGTAGATTGTTATATACTAGTGTCCTTTTTTCCACACAGACTCTGGACTTGTTGTACCCAGTATATCCTATGAACTGCACAAGCGCCTGTTGTCAGTTGCTGAGCGTCATGGTCTTTCACTGGAGAGAAGACTTGAGATGACTGGAGTGTGTGCTAGTCAGATGGCACTTACATTGCTGGGTGGGCCCAACAGGTAAGCATGTATTGGTGGTTTGTAAGCTCAGAGGTAAACAGCCTTAGCTTCATGACAGACTGCTAACTGAGTGTCCTACAAACAAACTCCCAAGAGTAACTTTATCTGACCAGTAAAGTATTAATTTTTCATAGAATTTAGAAACAACTTCATGTTTACAGGGACTAAGTGTTGTTAGCAAAGTACATTATCAACTGTAACAATATTGGTAGTGCTTTTATTTAAGAATCGAAGTGTTCAACAATGATAAGCCATTTTTAATGATAAAAAAGAATTACAGAAAGAAACGTTCAGAAAAGCAACTAAGTTCCCTTTTCACGTTCCTTTCAGATTCACTCCAAAGAATTTACACCAGCGTCCCACAGTAGCTCTGCTGTGTGGCCCCCACGTTCAGGGAGCTCAGGGCATCAGCTGTGGTCGTCACCTTGCCAATCATGAAGTTGAGGTCATCCTGTTTCTGCCCAATTTTGTCAAGATGCTTGACTCAGTCACAAGTGAGGTCACACTCTTCAGTAAGACTGGTGGCAAACAGGTGTCAAGTATCAAAGGTGGGCATATTTTTCTACATTTAGTTTTTATTATTTTTTCCCACCTTTTGCATTGTAGGTGGTCAGGTCAAACAATGGACGTTAAGATTTTTTTTGTTTTTTCTCTCTATTTCCACAGACCTCCCAGACACCCCTGTAGACCTCATCATTAACTGCCTGGACTGTCACGAGAACACATTCCTGATGGATCAGCCATGGTACCGAGCAGCTGCAGACTGGGCTAACCAGAACCGAGCGCCAGTGCTCAGCTTAGATCCTCCTGGTAGTGGACAGGGGCAGGCAGTCGAGGCCAAGTGGTCCCTCTCTCTTTGTCTCCCCCTTTCCCTGGCTGAGGGGGCTGGTAGGGTTTACCTGTGTGACATAGGTATCCCTCGCCAGGTGTTCCAGGAAGTGGGAATCAAGTACCATTCTCCTTTTGGCTGCAAATTTGTCATACCCTTGCACTCTGAATAATGGGACAAATGGTCACCATGACAAATTGAATCCTTCACCCTCCATGACCATTTGGGTTTTGGCGCCTTACTGTATATTCCAGAGTTTAAGCTGTTTTTCCAGTTCATCCATTTAAGTTTCTAACCCTTCCACATGTGAACAGGACTTTCCCCTCATACTTAAGGACCACTGTTTGGCACATTAGTTCTGTAAGGACTAAGTGTATATGGATAGGATAAGAAAGAGCTTTATTGACAAAGTAAATGTGTTGACTATTAAAAGCTTCAGCAGTTATGTAGATACCATTGTATTTCCATTATTTTACAAGGTATTTGGAAGATGGGTTGTTCAAAAGAACAGCTGAAGTGTCAAAAAACAATACCACATAGTGTTCAGTCTTAAATTGATTAGGACAATCTCTGACTTAAACTGGAAAATTTGTCAGTGTAATCAAACTTCATTCCAAAGCCACTGGCTGAATAAACAGAGAACCACCATATAATAGATGCAAGTGCAATGTTATTACATAGTGTCATTACATTTATCTGGATGAGACAACAGAAATCCAACTTGCTGTCTGCCTGTATTGGTGTTACCATTGCTAATGGCTTTGCTTATAGCCTGCTGTACTGTGCAGGTCTCACTCACTGTTGTCTGATGTTTTAATACAAAAGAAAGTAAATTTAAGCAAATGTGGAATATTTGTCATTTATGTGAGTAATGCTGTGTTTTCAAACAAAACCAGTGTTGAATGGGGCAGCTACTGGAGAGAATCCAGATGTCAGAAGTTTTTTTTTTTTTGTCAATGGTGAATAAGACTGATAAGGGCTTTGAAAAGATGACACAGTGTGCGAAACCTCTGGCAATCTTGCCTTTTAGGTAGTAAAAGGTTTGCTCACAAACCTTTGGTACAATAAAGAGCTGAAGTCATGACATCATGTCCAGGCCAGCTCCTTTTCCACTTCTCGATGAAGAATGTTCCTGTGGTTTACTGTTCATATTCACAGATAATTCAGCATTCACTGCAACAGTTGTTATAAGAAATTGATAACTTAGTGACAATAACAAAATGTTTACTTTGTTACAAACTACAGCTCCTGTGAAAAAACTAAGTGTGACAGCACAGGTATTTCATAATTTGGTTTCATCCATTTCCATAGAACATGTCTGTGTTTGTTAAAGGTTGTTAAAAATGAGTGTTGAAGAGGATGTTGAGGAAGTCCCAGTTCCAAGACGTGATTTTTAGTTTTACATTGTTCCACTTACAAAATGTCATTGAACTTGTGATTGAGGTATTCTTAGTTCTGGAGCAGACCCTAGATGTTCTGGTTTCACTTTGGCTCTCTATTGTATCCGTTAAAGGACCATACCAGAGTGTTGACAAGTTTTAGTTCTTTGACTACAAATCATTTGTGCTCACCTGTTTTCTATTGTTTTCCAATAACTGTCATTCTACAAATCAATTTGCAGACTCTTACAACTCTGTTATGTTGTGTAATCCGTCACAGCAACATCATGTCTGTGGTACTTTTGTTCACTGTCATCTTGACATAGTGTAGTTTAATCATAGATTTCAGAAGTCTCACTGCTTTACACTGACAAAAAACCAATGCATACTTGATGTCTGTGATGAACCAAGGTTTCCAGAGTGTCCTAGTAGATTTCAGTATTGTATGGAAATGAACAGAAGCCAACGGAGGCCTGGAAGACAAAATCCATCAAAATTTATAAAACAGTAATATGGTTTGCATGATGGTGATGTAAAATGTGATTTGTAATAAATGAGCTAAAAACCGCTGGTATGGCCCTTTAAGTTTACACATGATAGAGTTTTGACCATAAAAGTTGTTTTTGTTTGATGTTTTTGATCAAAGTTGTGTTGGTCTACAGAAAAAGTAGCATTTCCCAAAATATAACTGATATATATATGTGGGGTTGAAAAGTATTTGTGGTTGAATTGTGTTGATCTAAACTCAAAATTATCAAGATGGCATATCCCACACTAGTACACAGTATCATCTTTGAACCAATTAGATTAGGATGTGAAATAGTTTGACCGATAGATGTACTTGACCGTTAGAGGGATTTACCTTGAAACTAAAGTATAGACTGAAATATAATCTTTGCTGGACATGCGTATTGTGCACATCAACGTGTCCTTAAATCGTATGTCATTGAAATTGGAATCTGGGATGATATAGTTTATGCTGTTTTATTGTCTCCGCACATGAATCTGTTAACATCTTTGGAGGATTAAAGATAATTTGCATTATGTGTTGTTGTTTCTCTGTGCACGTTAGTCTGCACAGAGGTTTTGTCCTTTCTCCAACATTCCTTCAGCCTGATGTGTTCTGTCTCATCTGTTGAGACAAGTCTGGCTTCGACACCAGCCTGCGTTACTGAACGTGAAAGTAAGAGGTGTTTTGCTCGTCTTTGGCCGCCAGGGGGCAAGAACTCACACTTTTGGTATCTCTTCCTTATTCTGCTGTAATGTCATCTTCGTGTACTGAACACTATTTCCTCAAAGAATAGCGTCATTTCTATACAAAATGTGAACAAACAGGAAGCATCTGGGGGGTTTGATGGAAAAGTTTGAAAATGTTTTAAAGTCATGGTTCTTGAGAATTAGTTTACATGTTTTTTGAATTCTCAGATTTGCACTGGATGTTTAGTCCTTGCAAGATTATATTGCATTTCATAAAAATTGCATCAAGGAAATTTTGCCTTGAACTTTTTTTTTTTTTTTTTTTTTTGTAATTTTTGGGAAAGTTCACTTTCTTTTAATGCAAAAATACTGTACAGTCTTCTTGTGTCATGTCTGCAGATTGCAATAAAAATAACCTGTCATCGTTTCTTTTTTTCTTTTTTTCTTGTTGCCTTTTATATGTCTTTAAGTATCGATGCTCAAATTCCTTCATCAGGTCGACTCAAATAGACCCAGTGGTCAATTTTTAGCCCGACAAGTTTGCCATTAACGCGCATGTGCAGTGCAAAATCAAGGTGGGGCAAAAAAACTTGAAACGCTTCTGACGGAGGAAAAAGAAGTGAAGCAGGCTGAAGTTGACAAATAAGTCTGGATCTCATTTATTTCATCACTGTGACTTTCATCCAGTTGAGTTGTCGCGTTTTTCTGACTCGTTTTCCCCTTTTTTTCCTGAAGGACCGTCGAGTGAGAAGATCTGAGAAAAGTTCATCATATAAAGCTGTGTTTGGAAATAATGTTGACAGGAGACGCTCCAACAACAAAAACTGTCTCGGCTGGTTTTATTGAGGGACTTTTGGACTTGTGAAGTGTCCTGAGACAGAACTCACTTCCTCATCAGGACTTTGTGTTTTTTGAACTTCGACATCAGCTGTTTGTTGTTTATTCGCTGAATGAGAGTTGTCGCTCAGATGAAAACAGACAGTTGCTGAATCACCTGTTATTGTGTCACATTCCTCCTGCAAACAGGTAAGATATTATTTTGAAATGCAACCTTGGGTTTTAGATTTAGTTATGTTGTTGTATATTAGCTGGTGCCCTTCACTTTATATTAATGCTCAGACTGACAACACTGATCAATTTAATTATCATATCAGGAATCATTCATTTGTGGAGGCTGTGAAAAGTGGTGCACCATAATCAGGCATTTATCCACAATCCCTTCTATATAATGGAAGCTGTTTGTTTTGCATTAGACAAAATAAGCTTAATAACTGTGTGATGTGTTTCATGACAGACAGCCACACACCGTCCTCAAACTTCTGCCACTTCCTCTGACTTCTGGGGTGCAACACTTGCATCATGCAGCCCTCCACATTACACAAAATGATAGATAATAGGATACATAAAGATGATGGTGTCCTGCTGACTAGAGATGGTGTGCATGCATGACAGCTGTCAGAGTCAGGGATCTTTGACTATTTTATTTCAAGCTGTTACAGACTTTGCACAGCTGGCTGCACTTGCAGAAATGTGTGCCTTGCAGGGGGTTATCATGAAATGGTGATGCCTCTCAGTTTGACATTGCTTTCTGTAATTTAGTCTGTCATGCTCAGGAAACAATTCATCAAAAAAGTTGGAAAAGCCACCAATGCATTTAAAATCAAGTGCCAAACAGAAAACAAAAGTGTACTGAAAGCAGCATTTGTCAGAGAGAGAGACTGAGGAGCTGCTGGGTCTGTTTTAGGGTGATGCCGCCTCCGGCTGAGACAGGAATTCCCTCAAAGGTCAGCAACTTTCTGAAAAAGACCAGTCTGGTGTTGGCACGGCCTTAGAGCCTGCTCCATAGAGGATTCTTGTTTTAGAGTGTGACAAAACTGTAAAGGAGGATTAAGCTGGTGAAACAAGATGTAGGGAGCTCATGAAACCACAGCAAAGCGTAGCTGCTACCCAGTAATGTCACATACACGGCTGCATCAGCAGAGCAGCATTGCACTGCATGGTGTGCACAGCACGGAAGTGTCCATCCACTTCTCAGGCACGGCTGGCTGCTCCACATTGCATGGTGTTTTTTGATGAGTTTACTCTATAAATCATCAATTGCCCGACGTGTCACGAGTGTCAAGACCTTCATTGTGTTGTTTGAACTTTAAACAAGAATAAAATGCAAACTTCACTGTAATTTCTGAAAGCCAAATTAAGAGGGATTTTCCCATGACTGACAATCATTGATTTTTCTCTTCCTGTTACTCTCAAACAACCTTGTTCTTCAGTGTTCAGTTTTGTGTTTATTTATGATATACAGCTGTTTTAGGTAGACACACTTGTTATTTGCTTTCATGCCTTGTGTTACCCAGCAGGCAAAACTGACAGTCATTAAAGTGATACAATGATGGCTTGTACCGCAGCGTCTACCGCTGGACCCGTGCTTCCGCTCTGACATCCTACAGACATTTGTTTCAGTGAGCAGAGCGGCTGCACCAGAGTCCAGCTGTTGTCCCCGAGGCTGAGGTGATTTCCTCCTCTGAGACGTCACGAGAACATCTGCAGGCTGTCAGGCCCAGCTGCGTGAACTGTTGGCATGTGCTCTTTCTTTTTCTGTACATTTCTCATCGGTGTGTCGGTTTGTATTTCCGCCAGATAAAAGCTCAGTGGATATGGACAGAAATCATTGTTTGTTTCTTTCTGCACTTGGCCCTCGCTGCCCTGCTGCTGTAATGGTGATGATAACAGGGCAAGAGCATCAAAGCAGTCGCAGAGCATCCTGGAGGATGGAGGGCCGGGATGAGGGGGAGATTACCCAGGACCCCTGCTGCACATAGAAGAGGGATTCACACAGCTAATAACACAGGCATGCTGTTCCTTGAGATGCTCTTACTACAGGATATCCAGTGGTGGAAGAAGGATCTTTTACTTAAGTACCAATATATCATTGTAGGAATACTTAATTACAAGTGAAAGTCCTGCATTAGAAATCTTACTTCAGTAAAAGCACTGAAGTATTATCAGCTAAATACACTTCAAGTATCAAAAGTAAAAGAACTTGTTACATAAATAATAATAATAATACTGTTCTGATACACATTAATTTTTTTTGTCTTTTCTCTAATCATTTCAAGGGAAATGTCTCTGATGGAAGTGATAACCACTCATAGACATCTTAATCTTTGGCAATGAATTCTTTGCTCATTATATACATTTTTTAAAATATAAAATGTTAATCTGATATGCAATTTGTAACGTAAGTTGTCAAATGAATGTAGTTGGGTAAAAAGTATATTTCAATCGGAGAGTAGCTTTATAAAGTAGCATAAAACAGAAATACTACAGTAAATGAAGTGCCTCAAAATTTCACTTGACTACAGCACTTGAGTAAATGTACTTTGTTAGTTTCCACCATTGAGCTTATCTGTTTGAAGGAGCATTTCAAAGACTAGTGTGTGATGCCTCTTTTGAGTGACAAAATTAAGGACCTCCAGTCATCCTCTCTTCACTCTATCACAAGGTTTCCAACACCTTGCATGATCAGCATTTTCACCTCAGGTTTTGTCTGCAGATAGAAGAGGGAGTGGCAGATTTAAACGAGGCCAAAGAAGACATCTCTGCATTCCTGTCCTGTCTTGCTTCATGCAGTCAGGCTGCCATTGAATTGTACACTTTAGACTTGCATAAGACAAGAGTCAAATGTTGATCAGCCGGTTTGGTTTGAACAATAGTATTATTACGGATGTCAAGAATTAGAAAAATTGGACTATAATATCGTTCTGTGCTTTGTCTGCAGAGATACGAGGCCTCGGTTTGTTGCTAAATTGTATAATGTGGTGTTCGACCTGACTCCATTCAGGTTCAGACTGACTTTGCTGGTTTCCTGTTACTTTCAGTAGCGAACGTCAGGCCTCATTTCTCCTGTGGCAGACAACATCTCTCTGTCAGATGTACTCATTCCTTGCTTCAGTAGCTCTGTTCCGGCGTTGTTACGTATTTGTGAGGTCATTTTTTGTCTATGTTAAAGCAGAATTTTCACGATAGAGAACGGAGCAGCAAACACAAGTTGATTATAGTCACATCTCCAGACATGCAGGATTGAAGCATTGCTGCCCTTACAGCTATTCACTGGATAGACTGATGATGATGGATTTCTCAATGAGACAGGGGTCAGTGGAAGCCCAGGGGTCAGTAGAAACTCCACTCACAATAACAGCCTTGTCCACTTCTTGAAATGAGCAAGCTGTGGTTCCATGTAGAGCTCTCTGGAAATGGCAGTGTGACACCATGACAGACCGAGTTCTGTCCCATTCAGTCAGGGGCTGGTGGCCTGCTGCTGAGATGCATTCACTGCCCCAAAAGAAATGAATTAAGACGTGCTGTTGTGTGTCAGCCTTGGCCCCGCTGACCCGTTCCTCACTTTGCTCCTTCACCAAAGATTTTGCCTAGGCATGGTCTGCTGCAGTCAACAAATTCTGTTAGGTTTGCTGTATTCACATCATGTGCATGACTTCCTTCTTCAACTTACAGCTCAAACTGAGATTTTAGTGAGAAGATTTGATTCCTCGCCTACATTAGTTGAGGGTTTCAGGTACACTGGCTCTAGTGATGGTAACATCGGTCGGCGCCCCCACTTTGGCCCAGACTGAAATATCTCAAAAACTGTTGGATTACCATTAAAGATTCATGGTCCACAGAGGATGAAGATGAAGTGAAGCGAAAAGTTAAACAATATATAATTAAATGTACAGTACTTGAGTAAATGCAAGATACATCTGATTGGCCAAGAGATGATTAATGGGAAAAAGACATAATGAGAAGATATTCCTTCCATACATTTTATGTAATCTTTTTGCCTTCCAGTCCTCTAAAAAATATTTGAATGAAACAGTTTGAGAAGTGAAAGTCACATTGTTTGAACTGCTCGTGACTCTCCATCTTCCTTTCCTGTTATGATCTTCTGCACTGTGTGAAATGTCAAAGTGCAATGTCGAAAAGATGGCCTGGGATGAGAAGAGGCAGAATGGGGGGTGTCCTTGCTGGGTTGATGGGTGTGGGAAACGGGTCCAGATAGTTTTGTCCCTTGATACAGAAAGACAGCTGCAGCACTCCACTGGGGACGACATCCGCACATCCTCGTCATACTGAGGGATGCCAGCCCTCTCTGCAGTCATGAGAGTTTCTGTGTAAAGACTGGTTATTTGTTTAAACATGTGACATAGAAGACATGTCAGATTATGTTTTCCAATGCTTTTGAAAGGAAAACTGAAGAATGATACCAGCAGAGTATCTGTTATATCGTTCACGTTTCTAAGAACCCCACCCTTTTGTGTGACTTTCCTAAATCTGGTCTCTCATACAGGAAGTTGATGTCATAGTAATGGACATGTCAGAGGATGTGACCTCATGCAAAGTGACAGATCGATCTGAGCCAGGATTTTTTTGTCCCTGAGCTTTGACCATTGAGCACAGCGACTTCTCTGTGGGAACTGATACAGGAAGAGAGGAAGCGGGGTTTTGTGGGGAGGAGAGCGAAGGGGGGTGATGAGCATGACTTCATCCACAGGCCATCAGTTCACTGTAGCACCTCGGCTCTAATTTGTTGTGTGTGTATCATGGAAACACTGCCCCTGGTGACTCAGGCCTAAGGTTACTGTCGCAGTGGCTGCTGCTTTATTGACGTAAAGAAACGCCGGGCTGGATGAGTCCCTTGGGCCTGGTCAGATCTCACCACAAGTTTGCATTCCAGCGTTGTAGAGAGCTATCTCGATTCCTCCCAGGCCCAGTCATTGAGGCTTAGCTGGAGAGTCTGTCCATTTTTGGTCAAAATGAGCCGGGTTACCATATGGAATACAAAGTAGATCAAGTTTTGTGCTTCTTATTCATCAGCTAAAACATTAGTCTAAATATCTTTCATAGTATATTTCTGAGTTGTAATTAGTGTTTCTGGTCCATCAACATACTGAAGCATTGTCTTCACACACCTACTATTGTCCTGCGTCATGGAAACATTCTGCCTCAGTTGTGAAAGTGTGAGTTAAAAAAAGACAACTTGTAGTTCTGCTTTCTCTATTTGCAAGTTATTTTTACTGACACTGTCTGCTCAAGTGGGTTCTGATAATAGCTGACTTGTTCGCCATGAATTAACATGTGCCCCTGCACGACAAAACCACAAATTCACAGTCTTCCTGAGAATGTGTCTGTGGTGAAGTGAAGATCTCTGAAACAGGGGCGTCAATACTGACTAAAATCTGTTTCTCTTCCTAGGTACTGTGGGTGGGTGTGTGTTTACCAGCTCTAATGATATCAGCTAGAAATCATCTTCAGTGAGAGGACTGAACCGTCTCACCATGACAGAGGTCCAGGTGAGAGAGGCCTCGAGAGTACACACAGTGGTGCACATCAAAACTTAACACAACAAGGCATGTCGGATGAGTAATTTGTTTAAAATGTGTTTACTAATTAGTGATCTGCCCATGTTCCCGTAGACTCCATGGCCACAGGGCACAGAGTGTGTGGCCAGGTACAATTTCAAGGGCACATCAGAACAGGACCTGCCCTTCAGCAAAGGAGATGTGTTGACTATTATCGTCGTCACAAAGGTACTTTCACATTCTGCATGTATGACCTGACTTATGTTCCTATAAAGTTCTCATGCAATGAATTTGACATTTATTATCTGTAGATATGAAACAATTTCACCATATCTGACATTTCGTGTTTTTCAGGATCCAAACTGGTACAAAGCTAAAAATGCTGCAGGTTGCGAGGGAACAATTCCAGCCAACTACGTTCAGAAAAGGGAAGGTGTGATATCTGGAGGCAAGCTGAGTCTAATGCCGTGAGTACACAGCTTATCATGGCTTATTTAGTTCTGGTCCCCAATGTACTCTTGCACTTTTTAAGTAAATAGGATTAGTTTTGTGTATCTGCTTCGAAGGTTTCCACCACACCAGGTCTTGTCTGCAGAAATGGCTAAAATAGCTTGACTTTTCCCTCCTCCTATGGCTCTGTGGTTGCTGTAGGCAGATGGCCTATTTGTCAAGGCAGTGACGCTGTAGTTATGTGAATGGAGACCACAGTTGGGTCGGGCTGTGTTGTAATTGCAGTGCACTTGTGTCTGTTTCCAGCTCTGCGCAGTTTCCTGTTGTTTCTTTTCTATCTCAGCCTGAAGTAATCGCAAAAATCTCCCCGTTTGTCCACATGACAGGTTTTTTCGTGTGAATGCATGTGCACATGTGTATGAATGAGAGGTTTATTTATAGAACTCTTGATCACAAAATGACGTCTCGAATGACTTCATAGAGACACGTGGGTGACATGAAACACACAAAGAAAGGTAATATAAAACGTAATGACTAAATATAGCTCAGATACCCTTAGCATTTAGTTTACCCTAAATAGTCAGTTAGTATGTGCATATGTTCAGACACACTCTTATTTATACAGCAACACCCTGTTTACAGTTACACCTTAAAATGAATGAAGAACAGACATAAATTAAGGAACGCAGACTGATCATCTAAAATGCAGTTGTCATTATTGTAGACATCACCACTAAAGAATCAGAGTGTTAAATGGTAAAGAGGATCTAGAGGCCTCTGAGTGGAGGCATCATTATCTCTATAAAATGTAACATCTGAGTAATAAAGAACAGAAAAGTCCTCCAACTCAGAGGGAAGCTGCTTCTGTTTCTGTGCAAAAACACCTTTGTCTCAGCTTTCAAACAAGGTTTTTTGTGTGATATTTGAATGTAAATTTCTCATGGAAGCAGATGCAAATGAATTCACTGTACAGTCTGTGACCCTCTCGATTATGCAACCGGTATCCAAATTACTGTAATCTATACATGTGGATCTCCAGAACAGTATTTGTTTTATTTGCATTGAGGGCCAGTTCAAGGTTAATGAAAAACATTATGAAGGGTGTTAAATAAAGAAAGGAGGAAATTTCTCAAAGGCTAATGGAAAATTCAGATTCAGATCCCTGCTGTTACACACTGATGTCCGTTTGATAAGTAGCTCCTATAACATCAAACATCTATTTAAAGGCTGACAGAGAATATACTTTATAAAAATGAGAGAAAACCAACTGTATTAAAGACTTTTCTAAATTGTGAATCAAGTCATTTCAAACTAAAAGCTGAGATGATATAATGATGTGCAGTAAACTAAACTGATGTGAAAAATAAAATTAATATCTAAAATATGAAATAAAACCAATGAGAATAATACACGGCCAGTTGCCAGTTTATTAGGTACAACTGGCTAAATTCATTAAATACAAAGGACATGTTGGATGCTGCGGTTTGCAGTGCTGTTGAACTATATTGCATTATGCTTTGTTTCTAATATTTATTCTAGTCTCATTGATATGAATAGGATGGGCAAAATATTAGAAGCACTCATCAGTCACTACGGTGCTGTATAATTAAACAGCACAAATGATCATAAAATTGAACAACAACATTATAAAGTTTATGAAGGTAGGATTTTATTGCAGGATTGTTGTAGCCACATTTCCAACGTTTTTTAATCTGCAGTATTAAGACGAGTGTTGGTGACACAGTTGTGGTGGTCTCTCCTCTCTGGTTCTTCCACTCTCAGATGGTTTCATGGGAAGATAACGCGGGACCAGGCTGAGCGGTTGCTTCACCCTCCTGAAACCGGCCTGTTCTTGGTACGTGAGAGCACCAACTTCCCCGGCGACTACACCCTGTGTGTGAGCTGCGACGGCAAGGTGGAGCACTACCGCATCATTTACCACGACGGGAAGCTCACTATTGATGACGAGCTGTACTTCGAAAACCTCATGCAGCTGGTTGAGGTAAGGTATAAAATTAGTGTTTGTAAAAATAAAACGAGGTGTTTGTAGTGTTTGCTGTGGCACTATATAGAGCTGTCACCTACTGTATGTGTGCTTTATTTTCCTGTTTTAGAGTCCCCACGTCTCTGTGCTACCACATAGACCACATACAGTTCCTGGAACAAATAATGAACAGGAAGTGTCAAAGAGGAAGAGTGAACAGTACGCTGAGGTTCAGAGTTCTTACCTAAAAAAAAAAAACAAGGCCTTTTACTCTCATTGTGACGCCTTTTCCTGTGTGACGATGATGCTTATTTTGAACAGAAGTGTACTGTATATCCTTCAGTCAAAAAAAGGGGCATGAGTAATTTCAGTATGACTTATTTAAGGGGAAACTTAGTCAGTCATCCTTTATACCTTTTGCTAATTTGACTATGCAGCCCCCTGTTGGTCATTCTGAAGCACTGCTCGCTGGGCTCTGTTGCTTTTAAACTGCAATGCTGTTGTATATTTTATGCCATATCTATTTTTATTGCAGTTTGTACAGTTGTGTGATTTTCCATAAAGTAACAAACAGAAGACAGAACAGCTGAGACAAAACAATAGAAAAGCTCTGCCTGTCGGCCACTGTAGGCAAACCTGATTCTGTCCAGGTGGATTGTACCTAACAAGTCATTTAGCATGTGATGTATTGAAGATGGTTCTGGTGTTTTCCTTTACTCTCGTAAAATTGCCTTTGCCGCCTTAAGGCTATAAACAATCTATGGAGAGCCCTTAGCTGGTGTTGCTGCTTTATGTCCTTTTGACTTTCAGTAATCTTTTGGTTTTGCTTTGTCTGTAGCACTACACCAAAGATGCAGACGGCCTGTGCACCAAACTAATAAAGCCAAAGCTGGAGGAGGGGACAGTGGCAGCTCAGGATGAGTTTTCCAGGAGTAAGTCTCAATCACTGTAGCCTTTTTGTTTAAGAGAAGCATGTGCGGGCCTGTCATGTTTCAGCTTTCCCTCTTTGAATGGCCAACAGGTGGCTGGTCGATGAACAGAAAGGACCTGAAGCTGCAGCAGGTTATTGGAAAAGGAGAATTTGGAGGCAAGTAGCTTCAGGTTCACATATGTAACTGGCTAAGTTTACACTGCCAATTCAATTCTAATGCATCCGTGCGGCAGACATCGGATATGTATCATAAATATGTAATCTCTTGTTTGTGATCATTCCAGATGTCATGGTGGGAGACTACAGAGGGACCAAAGTGGCTGTGAAGTGCATAAAGAACGATGCTACAGCGCAGGCCTTTATAGCAGAGGCTTCTGTCATGACGTGAGGAAAATGACATGATGTTTTTGTTCTTTTTAGAAACACGATTAAACAAGTACCATGTAAAATAACCCGTCTGTGGGCTCCTCTCCTTCCTCAGGCAACTACGGCACAATAACCTGGTGCAGCTTCTGGGAGTGATTGTAGAGGAGAACGGGAGTCTGTATATAGTTACTGAGTACATGGCCAAGGTAGGTGTCAGGACTGTCTGTCTGATCAGAGAACCAGAGTATTCTTATAGTGATGTCACATGTTTGTTTGTTTCTTTCTTTCAGGGTTGTTTGGTTGACTACTTACGCTCCAGGGGCCGGACAGTACTTGGTGGAGATGCTCTCCTTAATTTTGCACTGTACGTATGATGCAATCTTATAATGCCTGGGACCCAGCCATTGTGCATGCATGTGAGAACAGGTGTGAAGGTTACTCTGACCACTGTCGAAAGTAGAAATGCAATGTAGTGAGGTGAATATTGCAAAGGATTGACCGGCATAGACTTTGAAAATTTTGTAAGCCATCTCTTATGGAGCAATTTCTTCTATTAAAATGCAAGAACCAGCTAAGACCTTGTCCATTATAATTTTTTATAATGTTATGCTTGAAATATTTATTTTTTTACTGTGCTAATATGGTTGATTCAGCTCCCACATTTAATGTCTGTAGGGAAGTATCAGTTGATGCCTGGGTCTCTGTGTCAAATTACTTTCTTAATTGTGTGTAAAGTATTTATTATTAAATGAAACTCAAAAATGGACAAGTATAAATGAAAGAAAGGGACAAGACATTGTTCCACATATAGAAAGTCAGTGAAGGTTATGAAGTGTAAAAGACAGTAACACACTGGTGAAAGAAAAAAAAAATCAGCTTTGCAAATGTTTCATGAAGTTGGAAAAGCCTGTTTGTCAGGTCTAACGGGTAAAATGAGAACCACTGGATTTAAACTAAACCTTTTTTTTTTCAAGGAAAGTCCACAGTGTACCCTTTAAGGGTGTCCATGTTTTGTTGGATCATCAGTCAATATGCACTGCATGCCTCCACTGACAAAAATATCCTTCAAATTTTTAACTTTCTTGTCTTGTACTTTCACAGAGATGTCTGTGAAGCCATGGCGTACCTGGAGGCCAAAAACTTCGTCCACCGAGACTTAGCAGCTCGTAACGTTCTTGTGTCAGAAGACAACATGGCCAAAGTGAGTGACTTTGGTCTGACCAAGCAGGCCTCTTCCACTCAGGATACTGCTAAGCTGCCTGTGAAGTGGACATCACCAGAAGCCCTGAGAGAAAAGGTACACTTTCATTTACATGGACTGTCACTGTGTTGAATAGTGCACTTTACCTCCCACTGACTGAAATTAACTCCTACATGTATGTTTTTATCTTAATCCATAGAAATTTTCCACCAAGTCAGATGTTTGGAGCTACGGTATTTTGCTTTGGGAGATTTACTCTTTTGGCCGAGTGCCTTACCCAAGAATTGTAAGTATCAGCCTTTTTTGGAAAGAGGCAAAAAAGGTTTTTAATGATTAATGAGCAATGCATATACAGCTTATACTCTTTCCTATTGTTGTAAAAACTTCAGATCATGGAGTTTGTTTACATTGAATATGATATGGTGATTGTATAGAACACACAATGTTTTATATGTACACCATTTAAAAAAGATTTCTTTGAGGTAATGCATCTATCTCAAATTAAATCGAATTGAAAGTTTAAAAAAACAAATTTCTTTGATTAAGAAAAAATATTATATGCACTGTGTTCTTTAATGCATCTTTGACCAGTCACATTTCTTGCCTCGAATCCTCCTTCATATGATACAGAATACAAGCATCACACTGACTTTTCAAAATAAGTTTTCCGTCAACACTCTTTCATCTCTCTTTTCCATTCTGTAGCCATTAAAAGACGTTGTGCCTCGAGTGGAAAAGGGATACAAGATGGACTGTCCAGATGGCTGTCCTGAAGTGGTGTATAACCTCATGAAACAGTGCTGGAACCTGGATCCTGCTGCTCGACCAAGTTTTCAGATGTTAAAGGAGTGGTTACAACATATCAACCAAGGGATGGGAAAAAAGCAATGAGAGATCTGACAGAACAGACACAGAAAGTGACTCTCTTCCTCCAGTTCGACCTCTTGTACCATAACCTGGGATGAAAAAATGGATTTCAAACGGTATTATTTGGCGAATGATTAAGTTTGTTCACACACATTGTCCATCAACAGTCTTAAGTTTGTGTTTCTGTTTTGTCCCTCACCTCAAGTTATTCGAACCGCAATAACTCTCAGTCGCTCTAGTTTGTCTTTCTGCGCTTGGTTATCAAGGGAGAATGATTAACTGTCATATTGATGAGTTTTGTCTTACAACACAGTGCTGCCTCAGAGCCACAGTGCCATGACTTGTTTTTTTCTGAAATATATACATATTTTATGTCCTTTACATTGATATCCTTGGTCTTATCGATGGCATCATTTCATTTTATGAACATGTGGACAGTAACATCATTTGACTAAGTTGACTGAATCCTTTTTATCCGTTTTAAGAAGAAAGAAGCTTCAAAAGTAGAAATACAATTTTGATATGTCATTACTTGCTGTATTTTTTTAAGACAAATTCCAGGTACATTGTTTTGCATGAATGTTGAATTATTTTGTTAAAAGGACTAAGTTAAAAATAACTATAATTATGCAGCTTTATTTTTTCATTGTTGTGTCATTTTAAATATGTCAAGCTTACTCTTGGATCCCTCTGTAAGTCAAAATAGGAAGCACAATTTTGGGGAAATGTCATCTTTACTACTGATACAGTAACACCGTCAGCTCAGTCATGCAGACATCATTCCCATGTACAGAATTTTCCATCTGATATCAGTATTGATATCAATTTTATTTTGGGAATCTTTGAATTTATCTGATCTGGATTTTGTATGTAATGAGAAATGGAGAAAGTTAATAAATGTACTATGTTGCCATTTTCAACAATAAAAAAAAAATCCATTTTGACATAGTTTTGCATTAGAAACTGTTTCTTAAATGTTCTTTTCTAAATCAGTGTTTTTTATATGTTTATATTATTGAAGAAGTAAATAGTAGTTTGAACTTCATTAATGAGTAATAGTATGGTGTAATATTGCTTACAAATGGTACAAAAGTCAAGTATCTGAATACTCTGAATACACTCCTTGATATTTTATGATCTTATCATGTTTTGCATAAAACTTGCGGATCACAGCAATTTTACTAGATACAACCATTAGATAAATGTAGTAAATTAAAAAAGGATGTTCTTTTCTGAAATTTGGTGAAATAAAAGAAGTCTAACACTGTAGAAATAGTCAAAATGCCAATATTTAAAAACTGTAGGCCAAGTTAGTGTTCAACTACTTCTCTTTCAGCTTTAAAACGCCTGTATGTATGTATGTATGTATCTATGTATGGATGTGTTTATGTATGTGGTGAAGGATGTATGTATGTCTGTCTGTATGTGTATGTATTTATATATGTATGTATGTATTTACATGTTTATGTACGTGCTGAAGAATGTATGTATGTATGTATCTGTGTGTCTATGTATCTATGTATGTATGTATTCATGCATGTACCAAAACAAACAGGATGAAAAATTCATTCCTAACTCAAGCCATCACACAACTAAATCTGAATTTTAAAAGTGAATAGTTATGATATGCAATGATGGCCCTGCCTTCAGTTGTCCTTCATGGTTTATTGTTACTTGTCCTTGTCAGTGTTGTCTCTGAATCTGTGTAAATGTGTTCACGTTTTTTTATGTTTTTACCCGCTAGCAAAATAAATTTCCCCTAGACAATAAAGTCGAGTTAAAGTTGATCATGCAATCATGCATTAATGTATGCATTCATGCAATTCTGTATGTATATATGTGTGCATGTGTATGTATTTATGTATGTTTGTATATATGTGCTGAAGGATGTATGTGTGTATGTATATACTGTATATGTATGTGTGTATGTATGTATGTGTGTATGTATGTATGTGTATAAATGTATGTATATATGTATGTGTGCGTGTATGCATGTGTGTACGTATGTGTGCATGTATGTATGTATGTGTGCATGTGTATATGCATGTGTGTATGTATGTATGCATATGTGTGTGTGTGTGTGTGTGTGTGTGTATATATATGTTTATATGTGTGAATATGTATGTATGTAGTATGTATGCATGTGTGTATGTATGTATGTATTATATGTGTGTAAGTGTATATATGTATGTATGTAAGACATTAAAATAAATAAATTAACGCTTTTGTGGCCTACGGTGGAAGTGGCGGAACCTTTCCGGGGGGGGCTTGTTTCTCTGACGCACGTGCTTGTGTTACAGCGAAATGTAGCCTGAAAACAGAGGCCGTTTGTCAGCGGTATTATGTGACAGAAAACAACTCAGGGCTCGCAGACTGACTGAGGCTTTGTTCAACTTTGTGATGGATAACGTTATTGCGGTCGACGCTTTTTATCGGGAGCTGCCAAAAGTGGTAAGTGACAAATTTACTGTAAACTCTCTTAGAAGAAAAAAGCGTTTTAAAGGGAGTTAGTGTTGCTTGAAAGTAGCCGCGATAGCTACATGCTAACGTCAGCGTTTTGACTGTCACCAGGAGCTTCATGCTCACCTGAACGGATCCGTCAGCTTCCAGACCATCGAGAAACTCTTACACCGAAAACCACATCTCAACATTGAACACAGCATGACGGCAATCGGCAAAGGCCAGAGGAGGACACTGGACGAGTGGGTATAACTCTGTACATCAAAGTTTAACATGAGAGCGAGTATGAGTGGAATCAAACTGGATCTAATTAATCATCAATTAATCATTTCACTCATTCGTTGTTTACTTTGTTAGGTTAATTTCTTAATGTAACTGATGCAGAAACAATCCAGTCGAAGTCAGAGTACATATTGTTTCTATATGTTCTGTATTGAGACCGACAATAGTGAGCTGACAATGAGAAGGGGGATCAGCATTAAAACAACATGGCGCTCATGTCCGCAGGTGTTTTCAGGTCTTTAAGGTCATCCATCAGCTGGTGGACACGGAGGAGGATATCTTCATGGTGAGGATTGTTTGTTCACATTAAAATGAACTTTAAAGTTTTCTGTCATTCTTTTTTGCCAAGAGAATCAGTAACAGATGTTTTTTTTCTTTGTTTCCCAGGTGGCAACAGATGTTATCAAGGAGTTTGCGGATGATGGAGTCAGATATTTAGAACTGAGAAGTACACCAAGAGAGGAGAAAAACACAGGTAAGAATGTCAGCATGGATATTTTGATGGCTCCATCTACCATTAGGCTATTGTTGGATTGTTTGCAGGGATTATGCAGCTTAAATGTTTATTATTTCTTCCTCAGGATTGACAAAAAAGAAATATGTTGAAACTGTCATCAAAGCTATCCAACAGTGTAAAAACGAGGGTGTGGACATTGATGTAAGGTAGGCATTACTTTTTTTAATTCAGTGTGCAACAATTCCAGAAATTTAGCTTGAATGTTGTAAAAGCACCAAAATACTACGATATTTTGCAATGATGATCCTTAGTACTGCATGCTACTAAATGAGCCCATTTGTCCTGAAGGTTTCTGGTGGCGATTGACCGTAGGAATGGGACTGAAGTTGCAATGGAGACGGTGAAGCTGGCTGAGGAGTTCATGCTGTCCTCTGATGGTTTGGTGGTAGGACTCGACCTCAGTGGAGACCCAACGGTGAGTCAGCCAGTTTCGGGGCTTGTTGAAAAGAAAATTACAGTTTTACTCTTCATTAGAGTTAAAACACCAACTGCATAGGCTCTATTTAGATATTCTGTAACGTTAAAGTACTTCTTACAGGTCATAGCATACTCAGAATGAGTACTTTTGATACTCTAGTGTACTGTTAGTTCTCCTATACATTTATGAAGGTAACATAATGAAAGTAAAAATCACCAAAGAATAGCAGTTAACTTAATCTCTTATTGAAAGTGTGATCTTTCCATCCAGCTAGCTGAGGTACAATTCACTGAGATTTTCTCCTAATAGCTGTGGTTTTTCCACAGTATTTCCTCTTTAATTAATGTAGTTTTCATTTTAAGGTTGGCCATGGCAAAGATCTACTTCCTGCTCTACAGAGGGCCAAGAACTGTGGACTGAAGTTGTCGCTGCACCTCTCAGAAGTATGATAACAATGTTTTTAATGTTCTTTTTCTCTTTAGTCACATTATCTTTGGGTGCTCTGACATTAAACAAAAACTGTTGCAGGTACCATCACAGCTGGAGGAATCAGACTTGCTGTTGAATCTTCCTCCAGATAGGATCGGTCACGGCACCTTCTTGCATCCTGAAGTGGGTGGATCTAAAAGTCTTGTTGACAAAGTGTTGAAGAACAACATACCACTGGGTAAGACTGAGATCAAATGATGAATCATCGGTGTTGTGCCAAGTCAACTTGATTTTTGATTTTTTTTAAACTTTCTTTTTCTTGCAGAGTTATGTCTGACATCAAATGTCAAAGGACAAACTGTACCATGTTACTCCAAACATCATTTCAAATACTGGTACCAGTTGGGACATCCAAGTGTGATTTGTGTAAGTTTCATCTTTTAATGCCTCAGAGGCTGTGAAAGTTTTTTTTAAAACATCTAGTATATATTTTAAAATTTTGAGGCTGTTTTGCATTTAGAATATTTGTGAAAATATGATAACAAATTTTAGTATAGAGAGAAAGTTATTCTTTATTTTGTATATACATGTATAAAATGTTTTTCAACAAAAACTTTTTCAGGGGCTTTACTCCTGTTTTCAAAGGTTGATTTAATGAGTAAACTGATATTGATGTCTAACATTGGTGGAGTACCCTTTAAAAAAATAACATTTATGTAGAACCTGAGATGGCACTTAATGGTGAAAAAATCAGAAAAGTTCAACATGAATGATTTTTATTTTTTGTCAAATTACAGACTGATGATAAAGGAGTCTTCTGTACAGACTTATCTCAGGAATATCAGCTGGCAGCTTCCACATTTGGTCTCAGTCGTGAAGCTGTATGGAAGCTCTCCCAGCAGGCCATAGACTGTATCTTCGCACCAGACACTGTGAAACAGCAGCTCAAGCAGAAGTGGATTGACACAAAGCCTCAGGTGTTCAAGTGACATGTTCAGTGGAACCTAAAGCCAAGCATTACCTCGAATTTTAGTTTAAAAAAAAAAAACAGCTTTCTGTTAACTTTTTACAAGCCTTTGTAGAAATCAAGACATTAACTGAAAGGGACCTAAAAATACTGTGAAAATGTGTCAAATACTCGAAAGTAAATGATATCCATTTAGTACAAGAGTAAGTGTGTTATTTTCTGCTGATACAGTGTTGCACTCAACTTAAAGCAACAAAGTTGTTATGACAGTGTAGAAATATTGGTGTATTTTTCGAAGCAGAATTCCAAAAAATTGTGAAAGATTTAAAAATAAAAAATAAAAAGATCGCAGAGGATATCCAGTCTTTTGGGTGCTCCTCAGTATCTGTGAGTCCATCCAAGATATCCAAAGTTCTCCGACTTACAGATGATCTTGATGCTGCTTTGTGCCCCACATTGTCCCATCAATGCAGCACCATTTACTGTCACACCTTCTTTCCAAATTTGCCATGCTTGGCCTTGTTCTTCTTGAATTTCCCATGTTGCATATCCTTCTTTTTTAATTTCCCATGCTGGGGAGCCCCATTGCTTTCTATGGCGTTTCCTGTGTTCAACTTCCTCTTCTTGTCACTGTTGAGAGCAAGACATTGTTACAAACATGTCTCTACAACAACCCAACACTGTTGCCAAAGATCCTGGATACCACTTCACCTCTTGATGCTGACGATAGCGGTGTTCCCTGCATTCTTCAACACCTGGTCCCATTCCTCATCATCTCCACGGATCTTGTACCTTAAAATAGTAATTAAATTACAGTAAATCTTGACCTGTACATTTTTAATTCAAAACATTACAATTTAACGTTTACCCAAATGTCATACTCACTCTTCCAGGTCCATTTCCTTCACTTTCTCTACATCTTGCTTGTGTCTTTCCTCAAACTCCTTAGCTGCTTCATTCTGTGAGTAACAGATTCATTATTATTCATTCTTTTTTTTCTCAAACAAACCCATCATATACGTTAAGGGATGCAACGGACATTTTATATTGGTGATTAATGTGTGCAGTTTATCAGAGGTAAAGAAAATGTCACAGTTGTAAAATAAAAATACTTTCCCCCTGACAAACAGCCAAAAAATATTGACAGTTTTATTTTACAATTTACAATCATTTAAAACAAGAAAAGCAATTACTTCTTACCAAAGCTGAAAACCAGAAAAGATGTTACATTTTTTGCAAAATAAATAATATTGATCACGTACCAGATCATCATTCAGGCTCCTGACAGTCGGCTCCATGGACACGTCTTTAGTGGCAGCCATCTCTGCTTCAATAGCTTTTTCTTGGACGCTTGTGAAGACCTAGGTTAGTAAAGGCCAGTATAATGGAAAGTATTAATGTTGTTGCAGTCGTTTTAAAGGTAGGGCTTACAACATCTTCTTTATATCATGTTATGACTGCAGGATCAGGCTTACTTGCACAAATTTTCGGATCAGACGGTTGAAGAGGCCCATAAGCTGCGAGCTGGGGAGATCAATTTCCTTTTCTAGCTGCTCCACTGATTTGTGCTGTAACCCAATACCCAGCAGTATCGCCTAGACAGAACAGGAACAATCAACAAATATGACTACAAAGTTGTAATCATGACAAAGAAATGACAACAGAAAACAAAAGGGGAAACTTACACACTGTGCGACTGAGAGAGACACGTCACCGAGCTGCTTGAGGAAAAAGATGCGTGCCACCGTCGGGATCAGGTCCATGACCAGGTGGTAGTCCACCATGCTCCTCGAATACAATTCCAGACGTTTGAGGTCGTAAGGGCTGAAATGGGCTGCCAGCTCGGAGCTACTGAGGACTGCCAAGGTCAAAGACAAGTCAGGTCAGGTCTATAAGATGAAGAGGAAATCTGACCAGGTTAGTAAGCAAGAGTCTTACTGTTCGTCTCCTCCTTGGACTTCTTATTCTGCAGGATGCTGAGTGCCAGGCTCGGCTGGAAGTTGCCGAACTGGTAGGAGAGGAGAGACAGGAAGCGCCTGCGGAAATCTGAAGACAAACAAAAACTGCTCAGTCAGACTGTAATGAGTTAAAAACATTCCAGATTTCCACAGGTAGCACAGGAAAGTTCACCTTTCCAGAAGGCAGACAGCCACTGGCTCTGCTCTGGGGCCTCATCTGCATTCAGCTCCTTCAGCATCACACAAGAGTGCTCTCCTGTCAGGTCATTCTAGACACAACAACACACACACCAATAATTACAGCATGTGACAATGAACAGAAACACACTTAAAAAGACTTATTCTTTTAATACGTACAGGTGTTTGTCTTAGGTAGACTGGAGTAAAGCCTGCTTTCTTCCAGAACCTGTCAGGGTGCAAAAAGAGTTTGTGACATTTCTAAATCTACAAAATTTTACAACCCTGTTTCCCTTCTCCATTTGAGCAAACTCACTTGAGCAGCTGTGCAGTAAGGCCGTAGGAGACTCCTAGATAGTCCAGTCTCTCTGCTCTCCTCTCACTCAGCTTCAGCAGCAGAGGAGGGAGCTCCTTCCGTGGAGTGATCACCTCCTCCAGCAGACTGACAGCCTGGACAAGAGACAACAACACGGCTGCTGTCAAAGAAGTGTTCTAACCTCTCAATTCTACATTTTATATGAGGAATTAATGTCTTCAGTTGTATTACCTCACTGCTGACAGAGGTGATCTCATTGTGATTTGAGTGCATGCTCTCATCCATGGTGGGAAACTTGCCCTCATAGTACATCTGCAGCAGCTGGAGAGCTCTGGTGCCGTAACCCATCTGGTGGACGGGTTGGAAACGGGTTACATAAAGAGCATCCAGACTAATTAGAAGCAGTACATATATGCTAAGGCATTTACAGCTTCTTACCCCCTGGTAGTCGGGATTGACAGCTATTCGCACCACTCTGCCTCCAGAGAGGCTGCCAAACTCTGGGTCTTGGAACTGCAAAGAAAAAAGCAGTGGGTTCATGTTTACATTGTGGAAATGTAAGCTGTAATGATTTTGTGTAAAGGTTTGTGAGCAGCGTTTACCTGTTCTGACACTGTCCAGGGAATAAGGTCACCAGAGGCCTTCTTGCCTCTGGACAGACTGTTTAGGATGGACTGACGAGATATTTCACCCTCCAGACACACCTGTGGGACAGACAGAGTGGGACAGTGAATAAAGGCTGATTTGATGGAAGTTAGTCTTCTCTCTAAAATCACTGGGACAGATTTACAAAAAGCCTCCTTCTACAGCTGTTCCAGTTCATTTACATTAAGTAGCCGTTGCTTTTATGCCCATTGAAAAAACAGAATTCCATCTTGTCTTACCTGCACGACAGCGAGGACCTCAGGTAGTGAGTTCTGTGTGGGGGGAACAGGTGGCAGGAGGCAGAAGAGGTGATGGGCCGGAGCGTCTGACAACATTTGCAGGTCGTTTGGTGAATTCTAGATGCAGAGAAAACATTGTGTCAGCATATAGACACATAAAATAGAACACTGTGTAGGACGTTATGCTACCTGAGTAAAGCGTGTTATGCAAATAAAAGCTAATAATATCACCTTGTAGTGCGATGCCACGTAGAGGGCCATCAGCCTCTGCAGGAAGGCCTCAGATGCCTTGTGGTAACAGAACAGTGTGTCTCTGTTCACATAATATCTGGACAGTGTGGGCTGAGGATAAACGCAAAGAAACAACTTGTTCTGCTTTCGACTCAAGTATTGTCAGACAAATCCAGATACATAGTCATCTATGGTGTGATACAAAAATAATACAGATGTATTCCAGGTAACAATCCGATATCACATTCAGCCCTGATTTGATCTGTTTTGGATCTGTGGTTTTGAATCAATGTCGCCAAACTTGTGACTTGTGTAATGTTTTAAATACCTACTGGTTAATCTTTACCAACAAGTTATAATAGATTAATCATTTTAAGACGACCTTTAAGTAAAAAATGCAAATTGTTCACTCGTTACATTTTCTCAAATGTGACATTTTGCTGCCTTGCTTTGTCTTATTGGACAGAGAACTGACCAGCTTTTTGTTTTGGTTTGTTGGTCGGTCAAAACAACAATCTGACAATCAAGAAAATGATGAGCAGATTGATCAGTGATGATAAAGTACATCAAGGATACAGGTCACATGACTGTGGAAGTGGACAGCCAGAGATGAGCCTGGGTATGTTCAAACAGTCCAGACAGAGAAGATCATTCAGCCACTTTTCCACAGCGTCTCCTGGAGCGTACCGAATGGACTCGTGAAGAGCGACTTCATGGAGAGTGCGAGCTGTGTAGAGACACAGGTAAACAAGCAGTCGGACAGATGAAAGAGACATGCTGAACACACACACACACACACACACACACACACACACACACACACACACACACACACACACACACACACACACACACACAGTAATACACTGAGATGCTTACCTGCTGCGAGCCTGGCTGTGTTTGCAGTCCTGTTCTCTGCTGACATGCTCTGCTGACTGTCTGCACTCTGCTGCCTCAACTGCTGAATCAGTTTGAGGGAAAGAGAGCGCCCAGTGCCTTCATAACTGCAGAGATGAGGGAACACAATGCAGATAATTAAATCTTAAATGATGACGTGATTTATCAATTGATAGAATATTAAACGTTTTGATAAATGGCCTTTAGTTGAAGTGAAGATTAAAGCTAAAACACCAAAAATTCTCTGGTTGTAGCTTCTCAAGTGTGTCAGTATTTGCTCATTTTCTTTTACAAACCCAATCACAAAAATGTTGGGATCCTGTGAAAATATAAATAAAAATGGAATGCAATCATTTGCAAACAAACTGTGTTCACCATGTAGTAATAGTGATGTAATGAAAATAACTTTCTTGCAGTACGACAAATAATACACATTACTGCTTCGACTCAAAATGTCCTCAGACAAAGTCATGCATTATTTGATTACGTAAATATCATCCAGCTCCATTACTGACCCATTGATGGTGGAGGCCATGAAAACCAGATAAGGGCCGAGCAGCTTTTTAACCAGAGGAAGAGGGATGGCTGCAGCCTCATCAATGACCAGCAGTTCAGCCTGGCCCAGCTTCACTGCATCACCTGGGTGGATGTACTGTTGGTCACATAAACAGGAAGGTCAGACATGTTCACTTACTATTGTTAAAAGAAAAAGGAAATAGAAAGGAGTGTTCTGGTATTGTTTACCTGGATTGTCTGTCGATGCTCTTTGAAGATATTCACCCTCACCACAGCTTTGTTGAACTCTGGATTCAAAGACTGGATGATTTCATAGTCAAGATGCTCCTATAAATGCAAAAGGGGGACATGAGTGGTGTGTGCTCACAGCATGAGCATACTGTCGCTGATTCAAAAAATAACAATCTTGTGCAGCCTACCTGATACTGCAGAGCATCAAAGCCTTTGAATATGAATTCAAACATGGTGTGGAGGTTGTCCGGGCTCGGTGAGGTTACAAAGATATTGGAGTAACTGTAAAGAATGTCGAGAAATCATTAGTGACCTTTTTAAGTATAACAAAAAAACTGACATATTTGTTTGACATAAAAATCATCTGTACCCAAAAGCCACAGCTCCAGCGACAGCCAGCCCCAGTGCTGCAGACTTGCCTCGACCACGGGCAGCAGTCAGAGCCACAGTGCTCCTCAGAGTCTTCTCTGAGATTGCCTCAATGAACTTAAGCACTCCTTTAGCCTGGAGGGCAGTGCAGATGTTGAAAATGACAAATGTTAAAGACTGATACAAATTGGAACGACTATTAAAGTGTCATTTCTCAGGCATATTATCGTGATCTTTGCACTACAAGTGGCTCTTTATGGAGAGGTCCTGACCTGATCCATGGTCCTGCAGCAATCCACCAACACACCCACTGGTTGAGTGTCCTGCAGCGACTCCTTCAGATCCTTCAGCTCCTGCTCTCGTGGAGACAGACCGTCCTCCTGAAGGAGAGAAGACAATTGGTCAGAAATCAGGGAGCATATAACAATCAAGCAAGAATACAAATGTTATTTATACAGCACATTTTAAACAGTCCTAAAAGAGACAGGGAGCCAGTGGAGAGAAGCTAAAACCGGTGGAATGAGTGATCTACATTTTGTACAAACAAGCAGTGAACTGTGCATTTTACTTTCATTGTGCCTACACATAATGGGTGCAAGTAATGAATATTTTCTCATGAATAATCTATTAAAAGTTTTTTTGATCAACCATCTAGTTTATAATAAAATGCCAGAAAAGTACAAGATGCATGTAGAACATTTTCCAGAGCCGAAGGCAACTTCTTTAAATCGCGTGTTTTGTTAAAGCAAAAGTCAAAAACCAAATGATTAAAGTGATTTAAACAGAAAAACTAATAGTCATCACATTGGAAATGATGGAACAGGCAAATGTTCTTCCTTTTTAAATGACAACTGACTTAAACAAATAATCAATCATCAAACTTATTACAGATTAATTTTCTGTTTATCGAACAATCAAACATTTCTGCTCTCATATAGTCACCTGAGTCTTTGGAGGAACGGGCCTGATGTTTGCCATGTGGCTGGAGATGGGCAGGATGTTGAGCTGGTCGTCAATGACAACACAGTTTTTGCAGGATGCAAGCGACAGAATGAATCTAGAGACAGCAAAACAACATTAATAATCCTGTCATTCCATGGACTTAAAAAATAGCCTGATGAGTACTCACCTCTCATTGAACCTCCCCACTACATCCTGATGAGCCTCAGTCCGGTATCGAGAGTGCACGTCCTGGACAGAAAGAAGCCACAATGATCCCAAATCATCTCACTGGCACACAAGGACTGACAGATGGAGATCAGCTTATAAACTTACCATAGTCATTGTGTAGAGCTGCTTGAGGGAGTTCATGGTCCTCAGCAGTAATACCACTATACCACCTCCTTCTACAGTCTCAATAGTTCTTGCTAAGAGGTTGGGAGTGATCGCTTCAAAATCCTGTGTGATGAAAACAAAAAATTAACCTTCCTTTGTGCCCTTTGATACATCACTGCTCTACAGCCAATGATGAGCAACACACCTGCAGGACACACATGCCGAAGGTGTTTCCCAGGATCTTGTGTGTCTCGTTGTAGTAACAGTATCGGATGTTGGTTGCAGCGATGAAGAGCTCAAAGGGATCATCCTGATTCAGATTCAATGTGCCAGTTTTGATCTTCTTCTGCAGCTGCCTCATGCGCTTCTTTCGATTGCTGTTCAAGTCATTTAACAAATCAAACACTCCTTCTTTGAAACAGTAAATGACAAACAGGTGAATCTCTGAGAGGAGCTCACACTCACCTGCTGAAGCCCAGGTCTTTCTTGTAGCACCAGAGCACAGAGGGTCGAGCTCTGACGGAGGCTTTGGACAGCATGTGGTGCAGAATGACAACCTGGAGATCAGAGACAGACTCATTGGTTATTTCCATGAATCTTCAGTCAAGCTCGACGCTACTGAGAGTAATCAGTGTGAGATTACCTGGTCTCTTCCACGATCTCCCACCACCACAAACATGGTCCGATGCTGCAGAGCGACTCCATTCTCTATCTGGACACGGATCCGGTTGTCCACCTTCTTGCGAACTGTCGCCATCGTCTCACTGTTTCTGAGAGAAATCAGGAAAAATCACACACAGAACTAATTGTTACAGAAGCAAACCCGAGCGACACAGTGCGACATAAAGTTGCAGATACACACATAAAGTGCTGTCAACTAACTGAGGAGGAGGAAGCACTGACTGGACTTGCAGCCAAAACAAATGAGAGTTAATGGCAGCAGGAAATTAAAAATCTGCTTCGAAAAGAAAACAACACAGAATTAAAGCATTTTTACAAAAACACTTTCCAATTACCTTCAGATACAAACGAACTGTTTTGGTTTAATCTTCATAAAACTCTGACAAGTCGAGGGTTGAATTCACAGGCCAGCCATCATGCTGTTGATACTCTCACGTGGAGACACCCGTTCATGATGGACCCCCGGTGTGACGTCAAATGTGCGCGACGCTCACGAGACACCGGCTAAAGTTTTACCTCATGTTGTACTGACAGGTCAGATATGATTTTGGTTTTGTAGCCTTCTATGATAGAGAATAAAATATCTGAGGGTTTTGGAAAACATTTGAAAACTTTGACATTTTCTCTGGGAAAGCGTAATGGACATTTTACGCTACTTTCTGACATTTTATAAACCAACAATCTCTTAAACTAACCAATTGTTGCAGGTATTTCTTCTCTAAGCAAACTACATTAATGGAGACTAATGGGGATCATGGCCTGTTGCTTCGTCTCAGTGTTAAGGGGTTTGTAATTGACACCAGGATCCAGTTTTAATGATTTAGAATAAAGTCTGATTTCACTAACAAAGGAGGCAGGATATGGATGAAGTCTGCCTGCGAGGACCAGCTCAGGGAAAATCACGCCCTCTTACAAACGCCTGTCTGTGGCAAAATACCTTGTAACTAGAGCTAAAGAGATCTATTTTATTTTGTTCTAGTGTGAATAGTAAATGTTAACATTTCGTTTCATTCATTGAATGTTAGGGAAAAGTAGTGTTTTAGTCTTACTTATTCTCATTAGAGATTCAAATGATCTTTTTTTGCATGAATATAAATTTGTCACAGCATGAGTCCTATTCCAATACTTTTAAGAACCATAATAGAATAATTAAAGGGCAACAAATCTCTTTAAGGATCAATGGTTAAAGGTGACACTCAGCATTCAAAGATCTCTTCTTGAATAAAGTGACTTTCCTGACTATAAATCTAACAACGTTATTAGAAACATTCTGTTAATGGGTTGTTATTGTAAGCTAGTAACAACAAAAATATGTTTTCAAGGAACTTGGAATTGAAAAGATTGGAGAAAAAATAGAAAAAGCTATATATCCACTTTCTCATAAGGTAAAAGAGCTTCAAAGACTTAAATGACATGACAAGATGTGAATAGCGATTGAAGCTATGCAACAATCTCATGACAAAAAAAAATAATCTAGAAGCAAAAATGGTAACTGACTATGAAACACTGAATATAGAAGAATAAATAGAAAAGCACAAATCTGAATACAAAAATGTAATCATTAGAATAGAAAATTAAAATGTAATTCTTATTTTGTACCCTTATCTTGTGACTGACAGGTGCCTTGACTGATCAGCAGAAAACTGAGGCTGAAGCATGGGTATGCAACACAACTTTATTGAAACTCTTGAAGCAACATCAATTTACAAACAAGGAAATGGGAGCTCATTGAACATAAAATCCTTTTTTAGAACCAAAATGACAGAAAAGAACTGAGAACGGGAATAAACTCCCAAGGATTGGACCAGCAGTGGCAGGTGCATTTTTTTTATACAAAAAATAACTTATGAAATCTTTCAAGTTTACAGGAATATTGTAACACAAGGCCAGTGTAAACCGATGATTGGATTTACATCTTAGCTTGTGTGTTTGACTTTAAATGATTTAATATTTCCAAATATCAAAGCAGGCATTACTTTGATTTAAGAGACAGGAAAAATACCACTGATGAAGAACAAACAGAAGAGAACATGAGTGAGCTGGGGCAAATGCATTCTTGAATTTTGAATTTTCAGTGTGGTGCAAGTTAGTCAGTCACAGTCATTATGAAAGGCCTTTTCAGGATCGTATTGCCTGAGTGCTGCCTCTTGACACTCCTCTGGGTCCCTGACCAGCTCCGCGCTTGTAGTTCTGTTGGTAACCATCCTTGAGCAACAGAAGAAAAAGACATTTTAGAAACTACCGCAAGAGACAGCAAAGATGATACAACCAAAGTCAGCGTGAGGTCTGAATGCTTCCATCATACCCTCTGATAATTCCCATTTGAGTAATCTCGAGGTGTGTTGAACTGAGTCGGTCCATAACCGGAGTTTGGAGTGTTGGCAAAGGGAGGACGATAACCATCATAGCCACCTGAAAATAGAAAGATTGTAAACTTAAAATGTGTCACTGGAGATTTAGAATAGAAAAAGCTCTGACTACTCATTCCCTTTCAGACATGCACCTCATTACATAAATGTTATGGTGAATATGAATGTCAGCCAGTGCCTGTGTCACTTTTACAAAAAAAAAAGTCACGACGGCTTACTGAGGTCAAGCCAAACTACATTTCCATAAAAACCCATAAAACTCATCTGAAATGAATCAGAATGCCATCAAACAAACTCAAGTGCAACAGCAGCAAATTGCACAGGGATTAAATGCACTTCTTGTTCCTCTTTTGAAAGAGTGCTCTAATGCATGTATCACTAGATTATCTTTAAAAATCTGTTTAAGTTGTAGAGACATTCTTCTCATGTGAGATTCTCTAAAATGTTTTTTCTCTGTTCTGTAGTAAATAATGAAACTGATGAGAAATTGTATTTCACTACAAGGAGCAGTATCACACCCACAATGGTCATTAATTGAGGCTTCAAAATGAATTTTAATAGCCATCACTGATGTAGCCTGTACAAGAACAAACTTTTCCTTGATATCCAATACTGTCTGACTCAGCAATACCACTTCTTTCTGTAGAGGTCCTCATATGTCTGAAGAAACCCACAACATAACTGACATCTATTGTCTGAATGACAAAAATCCATTACTTTAATAGATAGATAAAGCCACCACTGTCATATATTCCATGTCTGAAAGGGCTTAAGTTAAAAGGATGGATTCATTTGTGGATGTGGGTTGTGAGTTTACCTCTGAATCCATTCGACGAGCCTCTGTAGCCATTGATCATGCCCCTGGCATTGCGAGGTCCACCACGAGACATGCCTCTGCTGTTGTAAAAGGACTGAGGCTGCCTGCCAAAGCCTGGACCCTGTTGGGAAGGCTGCTGATGGCCTCCTGACTGGTCTTGGGAATGGAAGGCACCAACTACTAAAAATACAGGTTGATAAATGTCAATCTCCAGTCAAACTAGAACATACAGTATTTAAATAAAAAGCAGTTCAGTTGGAATATTATTTTCAGAAAATCTGGCACAATCAAGTAAGTAAATAATGAAAAATGAGTGAAAATCTGCCCACCAGACTGCAGTTGTTCTGACTGCATCTCTGTCTGCTCCACAGGATGCTGCGACTGGCTGTTGAAGGCTTGGTTGTAGCTGTTCTGGTATTGGCTGGCCTGGTTCAAAGCCTCTGTCTCACTAGCTGGCGGGACTGGGGCATTGAGGTTGAACACCTGAGGGGCGAACAAGGGCCACATTGTGGTGAAGCCAAAACCAGAGGAAAGGTCACAGGCTCATTAGGAGTAAAGTCCATTACTCACTATTTCCTGGATAAAGCGGCTTCACTACAAACTCATACAACTGCAATATGATGAGAGGGCACTTCAGGACTCCAAAAGCAATTCCTAATGGAAGTTATTAATGTATTTCTATTCTGATTCCACTAGCAGTGACGCACTCAGTTCTGCAGAGACCTTTTTAATCTACACGGCAGCCCAGATATTTTGGTTTTTGACTAACTTAAACATGAAATGATTTTAATACAGGCATTATTTGATAACATGGGATAACACTTCAGTAAGTCTGATGGAACAATAGGCAGTTAAGTGCATCGCAATGGCTACAAAGGCTTACTGTCTGCATTGACTGGAATGGTGCTGCGTTGACATTGATGCCACTGCTGTGAGGAGCTTTGGAAACAGGCTGGAAAACCTGTGTTTGAGAGGCAGGTGGGAGAGCCGTAGATGGCGGAGGCTGCTCTGACGACAAGGACATGGTGGTCTGTTGGAGAGGGGAAACACACTGTAAGTCGTTTTTATCTATGGTATGGCAAAGAAAATGAAAAGGTTGAAAGATTTCTCAGTGTCATTTATATTTAATTGCAGGTTTCACAATTCATTTCTTCAACGCTTCTTGGCAGGTGCTCATCGAATATGATCTATGCTGATTCTTGGCCATTTAGAAGGTTTTGAAAACAGCATTTAGACTTTCATCTCGGATAAATACATTTTACAGTAAAAAAACAAAATAAAAAGAAAAACACCACATAAAAATATGACGCATTACCAGCGCACCTTAACTTTTCCAGTTTCATAACCACTAAATTAATGCTTTGGAACAGTAATCAAAGACAACACAATGAAACTGAATCTACTCACAGAACAGCATGGTTTACCTGAATGGGGTCGATGGATTCTGTTGAGGGTCGAGGATCTGGTGTGTGTGAGGTCTGATACATGGGGGGCGGAGTTGGGGAAACAATAGGAACCTGAGAAAATTGAAAGTAAAAATGTTATAGGTTAAATTTACTTCACGGTAGCTACACAATCAGTCTTGTCAACTGTGATTACTTACTTGCGTGGGCTCAGGTTGGACAGGAACAGTGTTGGGTTGCGGTAGTCGGGATTCTGGGTGAACTAAGAAGATTTGAGTATTGTGCATTAGTAAACCAGAAAAGCCATTTCAAGCATTTAAGTCATTTTTACACATGGCATGACATAAGAACTGAATTTCTCTGTGACACATACCTGGAGGACACACCATCTGTGGTAAGTCCATGTTCTGAGCGGGTTTCATAGGCTGCGCTGAGACAATTGCAGGGTCAATGGGCTGTCCGTCAAACTCCAGCATAGAGTCCTGAGAGCAGAGACGTGATGAGCACCACACTACAAACACCTACAATAAAAAGGGGTTTCAAGCACAAAGTCCTCACCTGCATGAAGTTGTACGTTCCCTGCATCTGTGCCATCAAGTCCTGCACCACCTGCTTCCTGACCATGGGGTCGGTAGGCGGCGCAGGAGACGCTAAGGTCAAGGGGTGGGTCTCCAGTGCAACAGGGGAAGCTGCAGGCTGCACAGGCTGCTGCTGCTGCATGGCACTGACTGCCTGAGAGTGGAAGACAGACAGCAGGTGAGCAAGAAAAAGGAGTAATAACAGGTAACTGGTTTAGTGCCAATTAGATGCTACCTATGGGTTTATAAATGCTTGATTCAAACATGACAGCTGATAATAGAAAAACTGTAATGGGAGTATTGCAGGGAAGAAATTTCCTCAATGAGTTGAACATGAACATCCTCTGCACAAAAATCTGGACTCGTCACAGCAAATCACAAGGGGCAGACTTATCCCGAGGGATCATACAATCACAGAGTGCTGCTCAGACACCTGCCTGACAGCTCTAATTGAAAAATAAGTCTGTGTGTACAGTGTGGTTCCTACAAAATTTACCTCTGGCTGAAAGAACCTTTAATGCTTTATTTTTCTCCCTAATTCTGAATCACAGTAGGTTAATTATCTTCTTTGACAATTTGCATTTTGCAATAGTAGAGTTACTTGCTCCAGCATAAGCATGTACATAAAAGCCTAAGTGAGTGATGAAAGAGTCACCAAACTATCAACCATGTGTTGTATCAAAGTTGCCAACAAATGTTTCTGACTCTATCTACAGTTAGCATACTACATGCATCAGGGTACACCGTGGTATTTCTGACCATGTGGCTGCAGTCATCACAACAATCATTTGCAGGTTTCAGCTCATCTGAGTCTGAGTCAGTAGCAATCCAATACTGGCCAATTGGATAAAAACATCTAACAAATATTTGTTCAGTTTGTATCCCTAATGTCACTATCAAATGAAGGCAAAAAGCCAGAATCTTTCAAAACAAGTCACAATGATCTGATATGATGCACTCACTGACTAATCTAAACATCTCACAGCCTGTTCGAACATGACAAAGAAAAAATGAAGATGTCAGGTGACAACAGTTGTAGCCACTCACCTATCTGAGCAAAGTGGATGCATAAATAGAATTAAACATTTTGCTCTAATTTTTGTGACTGCATTTATGGTAGCCATAATATTTCATACACACTAATCCATTCCCAGCAACTCATCAAGTCACAAATTGACCATGTTATCAAAAAAAGTCATGCAATGGTTTTCTACAAAATTATCTTAATTCATAGTTTTTAAATGTGCTTTTCAGATTAGGATATACTCCCACTGAACACTTGAAACAGTAAAATGGATTTACGTCCCAGCCAGCTAAAACCGGACTTATCAAAATGTAGCTTTTCACTTAAATGGAGGTTATCCAAGGCCAGGTCCTTTTGAGGACAGAATAAAAGTTAGGATTGGAAAACTAGATAAATAATTAACAAAACAAAAGAGGTAAAAAGTAAACCCAGAAAAACATGTCTTTCAGCATACCTCTGTTTCTGTGGTCCACTCATCCCCCTGCTCCTTCTCACTGCCGCTGTAAGTGCTGTCTGGAATGAACTGTCTGTTTATGAACTGGAGGGGGAAAAAACCCAAACATAAGCACAAAGCTTAAAAACAACATAATCAGTCCAAAGACTTCACTGGAAAGGGTAAATTAATTTCACCTCTGTTGTTTCCACCGCAATGGGTTCTGTGAACTCCTCAATTATTTCGGTTTCTGCAAGGACATAAACAATTTAGAGAATGCAGTGCAGATTGTGTTCATTGCTTGATTACATTAGCATTTTAATAATAGAGTTTTGTGCAGCGTGAGAACGGTCAGGACCTGGATCAACAGTCTGCTCTTCTGCTTCTGACGATTCAGCTACTGCTGCTGCCGCCGCCGCCGCTGCTGCTCCTGCTCCTGCTGCTAAGGCTGCCTCTTCCTCCTCCTCCTCCTCACAAACTCCGTTTTGGTGAGATGGAACCCGGTCAAAGTATCCACTCAGGAGAACCCGGTCCAAAGTCTCTTTGAGTGCCTTGTCTAGAAGATGAGAAACACAGTATGCAGTTTATTAGAAAGTCATGAAAGACCTTCAACCATTATATTTACAAAGTTACAAAAGGGAATGAGGCCACATGACCATTTTGACAAAGTCAGTTAGTCAGACTGTGCACACTGTGACACTCAAAGCCAAACATTTAGCCCCAAACTCAACATTGTGGTGGTGACACAAACCAAAAATAAATATCCACCTTAACGCCACTGAAACATTAGTTTCAAGTCTTAATATTTCTCTCTTCACTGCCATAACGCAACAGTTATCAACACTGAAAACATAAAAGAAAAAAATTAAAAAATAATCAAGGCCTAGGCTAAAATGTCCTAAATTGCTGACTGACAAGATTGGACATATGCCACTAGAACACAATCATGACTTGTAATTACTAGAAAACACAAGAAGAGCCCTTAAGCTAGCTCAGGCATTTCCATTTTTGGCCCTTCAGGCAAAGCAGGTCAATGTTATTTCCTTCACTGCCTCGTGCTTCAGGCCAAGAAGTCTGCTGCTGCCTAAATAAATATCACTCTGAGTCACCGAGTGAGACGTCCTTACTGAGGTGAAAGGGTTGGCTGGTGTCACTACAGTGAACTGGGTCACCAGTATCCTAATGTGGCTCCAGAGATCTGACCAGTGGAAGTACAGGCGACGGGGCCACTGGCACCCTGCCCCGCTGCTGAGTCAGGATAAGCCCACAGTCCTCTGCCCCCAAGCAGAATGCAGCAGTGCAAGTCCTGAGGCCAGATTGCTGAGAATGCAGTACGCCAATATCCCCAAGCCCTGATTATTCACATCAGAGCACTACACACATGCTGCATTAACAGAATACAATGCACATGCTACATTACCATATTAAGACTAGCTGCAGTACCTTTGGACAGGGAGAGTGAATTTAGAGCACATGCCACCTTTATCTACCTTGCCTTAGGATCACTCACAATTTATGGCTTTAACTCAATAAAAAGCTTGCTGATAACTGATCCTGCCAACAACATTCTCCACCAGCTGGGCATATGAATAAAGCCAGTTTGTCTTGAATAAACAAACTTAACTTTGCTATAAATTACAATAGGGCAGCAATCATTTTCAATACGAAGTAATCAATTGTTGGTCTAAAAAGTGTTAAAAACATCAGCCAGTTTTCCAGATTCCAAATTAATGTCTTCAAATAGCCATTTCTCTCTGTCCAACAGTCCAAGATGAAAGATATTAAGTTTACTATTACAGAAGACTAAGACAACCAGTAAATAATTACATTTGACAAGCCGGAACTAATGGATTTATGTATTTCCTTTCTTTAAAAAAAAAAAAAACTTAAATAAAGAACTGACCATCAAAAATGGCTTCAATTCATTTTCTACTGAATAACTGGTCGATAAATTCACTTTTTGTTGGAAATTGTAGCAATCATTAACGACAATATTGAGCTTTCCTGCTTGCAACCACTCATCGGCTCCAAGTTAAATTTGACTTACATGTTGTTCCAACCACAGCCTTGTCCTTCCCTTCCAGCAGGTCCCAAAGGTGCACAGATGCTTCTTCATACTGGTCAACCAACCTGCAAGTGTCAAGAGAAGTTGCACTGATTTTCTCATTTAAGAGGAAAAAAAGAAGTAGAAATCTTTTGAATTTAAAATTCATCCAGATATGAATGCCTCACACCAACCTGACGTTTTGGTCACGGTCTGGCCCCACTAACTTGTAGAACTCATCAAAAGCTGTGAGGTCTGCATCCGTCAGCAGCGGTGAGCCGCCGACTCCCTGTTTCAGGTCCTGTCGCACAGTTTCGTCTCCCAGCCGGTCCAGGAGGAACTGCAGCTCCAGAACTGTTTTCAGTCTCCTCTGCTCTGCCTCCTCCCTCTGCAGCTGCTCCCGCCGTGCAGACTTCTTCACCACCTTCTGAATCTAATAATATACAAACGTACACATAAAGTCAAGTTACTACAAATCAGGTGGAGGACACCAATATGAGGGAACTTTTTTAAAAAAACAGAGTCAACCTTACATCTTGTCCCAGTGCGATGAACGTCTTGTGCAGCTCTCGGGCAAATTCCAAGTTATTAATTACTTCCTGGTATTTGGAGAGGGCCTCCTAAAACAACAAAATAAAAAGGCACAATTCACACATTGCCAGGTTATAAAATCTTTGAATCAGGCAGTTATTTCTCTTTGTGTAGAAAATGTGTAGCAAAGTGTACCCACCAGCTGGTCATGATTGAGACGCTCCCCGTTATTCTTCCTGACTTGGTAATCATCCAGTTTGCTCTGTAACAAAACATCAAAAATGCAGCAAAGTCCTTACTCATAATACACTATAAGAAGACAAATTCTTTATGTCAGTGCTTTAGTTTTATTTAGGGCACTTCAGCTATGGAATGAGTGTAACACCTGCCATGTTTCATACTTTACACAACAGACACATAGAAACATGTTGTTGTAAGGGAAGCATCTGGAACAAATGGCTGTCAGCAATACACACCTTTTTCTTCTCCATGTTGCGGGCCTTCTTGTCGATGACACCCAGCACTTGCTTCAAGACCTCGGAGTGTCCACTGAGTGCGAAACTGCCCATTGACCCTGGAGCGGATCCCACATCTGGGCTGACAGACTGCACGGTCCCATTTGCATTCATCACTGAGGGCATCTAGAAATGAAAGTGTGAAAGGTTAACTTCTGGAGGCAGTAAAGTGACACCTTAACCAAAAACTACAGAATTTCATAAACTGAAGGATTCAGTGAAAATGGCCATCATTAGCATGAACTGAACTATTGTTGCACAAACTATTGAAAATCAATTAATGCTGCATGACGACTATTAAGGACAGTGTGGGACTAGGGCTGCAACTAATGATTATTTTCATTATTGAGCAATCTGCCACTTCTTTCCTCAGTTCAATTAATCATTTGGTCGATAAACTGTCTTCCTCAATGTCATTACACATTACATTCAACCAAGGTAGGCCCCCTGAGTCAGCTTTCAGTGCCACTGCAATTCTTGACCTTATATAAGAATGATTCCAAGGAAATTCATGCAGTGTAACTTATAGTTACTTAAATATTAGTATTAAGGGAGTTAAGTTTGGAACGGTGCATGGTCACTAATTCCCAAAATCTAAATCTAGATAAAGTTGATAGAAAAAAAAAATAAAATTGCTTGTTTTACATGAAGAAACCAAAAGGTATGAGTTGACAAACACAGACACCTAAATGATCCAAGAAAATATTCATATTTGAGCGGCTGGAACCTGTAAAGTGTTGGTTTGCTTTCACAATGACTCAGTGGCTACAACTTCTTACCAAACTGTTCTTTCATTTTCTGCCAGTAGACTAATCGATAAACCAACCAACCGTTTCAGCTGGACATGAGATATTGTTAGATTGCATGATACAGTAGGTCCAGATAAACAGACTGGCAGATGTCAGAGCGATTAAATATGTATTCTCTTAAAGTTAAGTTTCTAATACGAGCAATGACTGGAATTAGCGATGAACGGGGTTAAGGTGGGATTTGATAGCACAAGAAAACAGTAACTTGCATCTAAGTAGCCATAAGTAATGATGCGTTACTAATGTAATCTAACTCAAAACTATTTACAATACAAACAAAGGCCAGCTTGGTAGAAAAATAAGTGCACCAGTTCGACTGTGTCCCAATGCCCAAAAACCATTTCATCATAGCAGCTGGCTAACTTTAGTCAAACTGTGTGTAAACTGGAGGGAGGACGTTTCTGAATCCTGTATCTATCGTTACCAAAATATTTACACTATAATTTCATATATAAAGCTGAATCTTCGTCTGGCAGCCCTGTGGTCCAGAGACAACCGAGCAGTGCGGTCAGCTCGCTGGTGTTTTCTCTGAGGTTTGGTAAAATGGCCCTGGCCGTTAGCACAGACCATTGACTTAGCATCTTCACGCACTGCTAGCTTGGCTGTCTGGTAGCTACAGCGACGCGTGCTAGCCAGCAGCCGGCCTCCCGGCCTCGTTAGCCGAGCAGCGCGACTCCTGAATCACCCACCTTGATGTTATGTATCCACAGGGGAGCTTGATAGTGAAATGTACAAAACGGCCAAGTTGTTATTGTTGTTGTGTTGCTTTATTTTCTCTTTCACGCTAGTGTGGGATCCGCCCCGCCGGCCTCACCGACAACTGAGACGGTTCGAAAGACGGAGAAACTCTTTATAAAGGCGAAGGTCCGTTTTTAGCTGTCCGAGATATGCCTGCATATATTAACTAAAATAACAAACCGTAATAAACGATAGATTTATTAATAACAACACATACATGTATAATACAAATGTCCCAACTCGAATATTTAATAAACGGGTAATTTTACTGAAATTAAACATAATTGAGTGGCTATTTATGATCAGGCAATAAAGTCTACAGCCTCTTGGCAGAAAATCTGCACAATCATTAGCTTTGATTAGGCTCCTCTGTCTGTCCTGATGCCATATACAGTATTTTGTTCTGCAGCAGCTGACCCATCCTACTCTAAGCTCTGGCATGTGTGGCTTCACAGCTGTCTCCCTATATAACAATGCATGATTGTATATACATATTTTGCACATCAGTCTCAAGTTCAAGTTCAACATGAACATGGGCATGTAAATATCTAAAGATGAGTGTGTCACTGAAAAAACCTAACTGAATAACTGAAAAAAAGTTATAGTTAAGTTAAAGTTAGTATGTTAGAGTTAAAAGTTTTATTTACTACTTTGCAAAATATGAAGTTGCAAGTAAGACAAAAGTCTAAATCCAAATGCAGAAAACAGACACACTAAGAAAACCAAAATGTGGACATTTGCAAATAAAATAAAACTGATAATAGTATAATTAAATAATACATAAACAATAAATAAATAATAAGTGCAATATACATATATACTGCTACTAGTACTATTAACAACAACAACAATAATCATCATCATCATCATCATATACAATACAATATAATAATACACTATTTTTATTTCTGAAAAGGCCTAGTTTTAAAGAAACAAAGCCACAGGGACAGCACGAAGAAACTAAAAGTGAAAGTCAGAAAGAGAGTCAGAGTCGTGACCTTAGTACTAAGATCATTTGAAAAGGTTTCACTACGGTGAGAATTTTTATAAAGGCTACTAGAGCAAAACCTGGTATCCACTGTCTGCATTTTCAGAGTATTTGAACAGTCTTTGCTCTGTGTTGCCCATGTAGTCTGTCCCCTCTGAAGAAAGGCACTCATTCTGAATCAAAAAGGACGTGAGACTGACCAGTGAAATATTATTATTAGAAAGTTGCTAGTTTAAATCCCCAAAGCATCAGGGAAAATAAGAGACACCTGGAACACTGGATGAGTGAAAATGCACATATTTTGGAGCATATTAGTCTGAATGATAAATTATTGTATAAATCAAGCATTTGTACTTTACAGTGGCAGAACTTGTAAATAATTGTAGCAGAATATACATGTATATGTTAAGTTACAGCTGAGAGGGCTGATGTCCTCTAAATGCTCAGTGATACAGGGTTTCGTAGTATTTTCCTTTTTTTCCCTGGCCTACTTTTAAAGTTTTCAAAAGCTCCAAATACATTTCATAGAAATCACAATTTCCTAATCTATTGTTCATTTGTAGAACATATCTAACAAATCTGCCAGCTCTACAGGCACAAATCCATCTGCATCTCTGCTGTCCAGACTCCAAGGTCAACAAACATTGCAGTACATTTTCCATCAATGATGCAATTCCAATGTTTTCCATATTAAGAAGCCATTAAATAATTATATCATATAATAAGCTGTGCAAGCACTTAAGCAAATGGAAAGTCTCAGTTTTACAGTATAGCTATACTTATATCAGTAGGTGGCAGTAAAGCTCAGCAGTCTAATCAACAACAAAACACTGATAAAGTAAAACTGTGGCTGGAGGGAGAGTTCAGCTTATGTAAATTCTCTGACTATGAAACATGCTGGCCTACTATCTATTTTCAATACTTTAAAAAAGTGTACTATTATTAAACAAAAATTGCTTACTTATACACGTACAGCACATATACTTGCATACATATACTGAATAAGTGCTGGAAAAGGTCTCAACTCAAAACAATTGAATACATCTTTGATCACCTAAGTTTCCAATATCTTTGTGACCTACGTTGTTTCTGTTTGCATCAGTATCTAGAGGGAAGCAAACTGACCAGAAGAATGTGAAACCAGGCTTCTTTTGTTTTCCCAAATACAGGAAGCAGTTAACATGGCTGCACAGCTTTTTGATTGCACTGTTCCACTGAAAGTGTTTTCTTTTAGGGATAATACTGATTATGGGAGGATCCCGAGGGTAAGTGAAGCTCCCTTTCAACGAGTGAGTCATTTCCGCAGCCTGCTGTTTTTCAATCAAACAACACTGAACACAGTTCACCAGCCACTTTCTAGATGAATTCCAGGGTGGTTCCTGTGTGACCTCTGACCTATACACCACGACATCTTAAAATGCACAATGAATCCCACAGTTGTCTAAGTTAAACCTGTGTGGTACCAGTGAACAATAAGACATTTTCACCTTTGTTGACCTGTAACAGATTAGGTGGAAAGCTTTGAAACAGGCGCTAATAATCACTTCACTTCAGATTAGGCAGGAAGTGGTTGGTTTTGCTATTGCTGTTCTAGAGTTTGTGCTATCAGAGTCAACAATACTTCCAGAGTCCTCTTATTTCAGGAAGCGGGTCTGCAAGCCTGTGTCCAAGTAGTCCACGATGTATGGATAACCATCTTTGTTCCACTACTAATTAGGAGATCTGTTCATGGAAAATCTCAAATTATTTAACAAGATGGTGGCTTGTTGGATGTATATATATACTACATCAGACTTACTATACTTGAGGGGCTTGCAACTTGTAATAACTTAACATTATTTGCTGAATGAAGAGAGAAAGGACCATTAGCTGTTTAGTATAATTTTACTGTTGTGCTTTGTGCTGACGCTAATTTTCCAGCTGCCCTCAAATTCCACACCGCTTTCAACTCCATAATGCTCTCAGTACCAGAAAGGCAAAACAGGAAGCTGGACATGAGTGACACAACTTCCCAAAAGATTTTCTACATTCTTAACTGTTTGCTCTCCAAATTCTACCTTAGACAGGTAGAAAAAAAATGGAGAAAGATTGTCTGTGCAGCCCATAACATAAAACGAATGATAATATATTTCAAATTGACACATGAAGCTTGCGCCTTCTTCCTGGTGACATTTAGGAAGCCTAAAGACACAGATAAGGGTTTTACCGTCTAATGCCAACTAGAGCTCGGGTTTTTATGGTGCGCTGTAAGCCTTGTTGCTCCTATCATACTGAACCATCTGGAGTCGAGCTGTCTATCTGGGAAGCCACGAGAGGGGTGCCATCATGCTTGGGAGGGTGGGGGGTAGGAAGTGAATGCTGTGTGCACCAACCCCCCCCAGGAAAGCTTCATCTTTGCATGCCAGTTGCACATCCTCTGGGCTTTCTCACTCAACTCCACAGGAAGTAGTGGATGACTCGGGTGTCATGTCAGTACTGACTTTCTCTTTTGTCTCTTTTGTTCTGGAGCTTTGCATTTGTGCAACATGACATTTTGGAGGGTTGAGACATCGTGGTACCAGTGTGTAATTTCTATGAAGCTCCTCAAACTCCACAGAGCTTCAGCAGGGTTCATTGTTGCAAACAAACATAGGTTTATACCAAATATGTCAGGCTAAATATCAAAATAATACAAAAGATGGCACAAGCCATAAAAATATAGTCTGGGGATTGAATATGTGTGATATACATTAAATACAGTGTAAGCAGATACAGTATGTTATATGATAAGATTGTTGCTATTTCATAATGTTTGATCCCCTACAATCTGACAGATTGAAAGTTGGAAACAGCAGTAGACACAAACTCAATAGCTATTCTGGAGATTTCGACTCTATTGCACTATCTTCCTCAGCAGAAGGAGTTTGTCGTGGGAATATTGATATATATATTTATATATCACTTTAAGCCAACATGGACATTTCAGTTGAGAACGATTGTGAAATATGATTGAAAAAAAAAACATCAGCTGCAGAGTGTGGAGCTTTTGATGTTTTATCACCTGCCTGAAGGGGATATAAAGTTCAAATGTGTGGCATTTTTTAACATTAAGACTAAGTCACCACAGCCGTTGCACTGTACTGTTTTGTTGTACAAAGACAGCAGGTGAAAATATTGTTCCGAAAACGTTTTTTTCCTTTTTGGATGGATATGTAGTTGGAGTTTTATCTCTGTCAAGCTGCTCTGCTTTCTGTGCAGCTGGCACAACACAGCTCCACGCTCACCTTGCTCCTGGGCCTTCTCAGCTTGGTATCTATCCAGTGAGCCTACACAGTCCAGCAACTGTCTAGCTGAGGGATGCTTTCAGCCTGAATTTAGAGTTTGCCAGCGATCTTCCTCCGTTGCATCTGGCTGAGGAGGAACTGTGGCTGCTGAAGTTGAGGTGCTTTATCTCTGTGCCCAGTCCAACTGCTGCCTGTGTCCCTCCCTCCTGCAGGCAGCCCCGAGGCATTGGCAGCAGATAAGAAGAAGGGCCCACAGCAGTTCTGGTTTGAAAAAGAAAAGCTATGAGGACACAGACTGTGTAAAAAGAAAATATCACAGCATTCATTTATCCCAAAGACAACTTTCAAAAGATCTTATTTTGGGATATTTCATAGCATGTTCTCTCTTCCACCAGTTTACACATAGAGCTCTGTAAAGAAGAAAAAAAAAGTAGAAGATATCATGAACTTTACAAGTTAGCAACTTTTTATTTTGATATAATATCTATATTTTATCTTACATAATTTTAGCAGTGGTGGAAAGTAACTACACTTACTCAAGACCTATATAAGTACATATATAGGCTATATATAGGCTCTACTCAACTACAGCTGAGAGGGAAATATTGTTTTCACTTCATTACATTTACCTGTAAATTGTAGTTACTAGTTTAAAATAAGATTGAGATTTTACAAAACATATCATCAGTTTATAAATGTTAAAACTTAAACTACAGATCATATAAAGTAACGTAGGGTGAAAGGGGAGATTGTGAGTAATAGGCACTTTTACTTTTGATATTTTGAGTATGGATAAAGGATAATACTTTGTTTGTCCATGATAACCTTTTTTTAAAAAATATAAACAAACAACCCTCTCAATTTTAAACCATGAACATTTTTGGGTTTGTCAGGTTGTGAATAATTTAATTAGCTGCGTTTTCTTTCTCCAGCTCTGTAGTTCATCAGGTAAAAACTCCAATGGACCTTTTGACCTCTGACCTTCTGGAAAAATGCATTCGAACCAAAATCCATTTAGTAAGAACTTATTCAAGACTCGGTTAGACGGATTGTAATAAAACCCTTTATTATTAACTTATCAGCATTATTACAGACGACTTACTAATTTTACTGTTATTATGAACGACTTATCAAAACTGACTTCAAGGTCTATGACCAAATGAGACAATAATTACCCTTTGTTAATTACTTTATTTCAGCAAACAATGGTGGAAGAATTACTGATTTTTTACTCAAACAAAGTAGCAACACTACTTTATTCAGTTACAAAAAGTCCATGTGAGTAAATGTAAAGTATTGCAGCAAAATGTGCTTAATGCAACAAAAGTGAAAGTGCTCATTATTGATCAGCATGTTAAATTATGGAGCCTGACAGCGGAAATAGCTTTAATCTTATTGCTACATGAAAAACGTTTTTGGGACTTCAGGGGCTTTTCTCTTAGTTTGATGGAGGAACAAATACATGGTGTTTTGCTTCCTTTAATCTATAATAACACATCATATTTAATAGTTTTTTTTTCTAAAATAAAAGTATATTTTTCAAATAAATGTAGTGAAGTAAAAGCACAACATTTCCCTCTGACTTGGAATGAAGCAGAGGAACAAAGAAATTGAACATACAACCGCAAAATTTCAAAGTACAGAGCTAGAGTGAAAGTATTTCGTTACTTTTCACCACTAATGAGCCAGAGAAATATTTCACAACTTGTCGAAAAAAAAGTGTTTTAATGAGTGATTTATAAACTGATCTATAATTTACTATTCATTTACATTTATTAATCAAGGGCCCCTTACCATAAAGTGGTAAACCTGAAACTTTTTCCAACATATTTTATACATCTCTTTCTTCATAAAATTAAGCCTGGTGTCATTTTTATCTCCTGCACTTTGTTGTCAGCCTGTAATGAGACGCACGAGTCTCAGTCACGACCCACCTCCACCCTGACAGAGGAGGCTGCTCGGCTGTCGCTTTAAGACCCATTTCCCCCCATTGTCAAACAGTCGTGAGCAGGAAGAGGGAAACGAAAGCAGCAGTGAGCGAGCGGGGCCGACGGCTTTAAAACACGATGCGGCCGCAGAACAACGGCGGCGGCGTCGGAGGAGGAGCGCGTGTGCAGCCGGCTGCTCCACACACCGACACCCGCACCGGAGACCGACCCACGGCACCGACGGCGGCTCAGTGAAAAGGAGGAACCGGTGATCATGAAATACAGTGCAAATGCACGCAGGTGTCACGGCGGGTTATTGCCTCAGGAAATGATGACAGCGTCCTCCATCATCGCTTAGAAGCTTAAGGCGCTATTTTCTCGTCTTGCGGCCATTTGTGTAGGAATCAGCTGCAGGTCCATCCGACAACACGAGCGGCTGCATCAGGCTGCATCTGCAGACCTGGAGGCTGTGAGAGCAGGTGCAGGTGGACCCCGGACCCTGATCTGGACCAGACACGGCTCAGACATGACATCCACTATAGAGAGGAAGAGCCTGGAAGCCAATGAGTGAGTAGGTCACCTGGTAATAACATCAGGCCTGTTTTATATGGAAAGGGATGCATCTTCATTGTGACTGTCACAGTGTCAGTGTGTGCACATGAGGTCAGAAGTCAGTGATAAGATCATATGCAAGATCCTTATGTGTGTGAACGGGGAAAAAGTTCACTGTTTCCCAGAATAATTCAAGTGGGTGTAAATATAAGATCTTCTTCAAAAGCAGCTGCTTGTCGGTAACAAACTCAAGCTGCGCATCCAAACATCATTCAAACACTCGTAACTTCATTGTAAAATTCTAGTGGAGATACTATAGTTTCTAAAAATACCACATTTACCAGAATGAATTTTGGGGAAATGAGTAAAGAATGATGTCACTAAAACATGAAAGGGTCTGAAGTGGTTGGAATATTTCATTTACCATCATATCGTTTCAGTGAAAGCTGCGATGCAATCAGACAATGTGGAGTAAGATTTTAACAGACTTAAAGGGTGAATTTTAAGAGGCTGATAAAGTAGATTTTCTGTTGCTTAGATACTGTATTTTACAATGGCGCCCTCAGGTGGCAGCTCTAGTAACTCAAGATGGAGAGATTAAAATCCAAAAAAATGGAAGTGCAGGATCATTTTGAAAGTCTTGACCTTTAGCCTCTCTCTCTCTCTTCAGTTTTTAAGTTTTTCAATAATATTTGTATATGACAAGGTAATTAACTTGATATTTTAGAGCTGATCCATTCATCGTTTTTCAAGCATATATTCCATAAATGCCTTAGTTTCTGCTTCTCAGTGAAATTTTGCTGCTTTTCTTTTATATGTAACCTGAAAATCTTTGGGTCTGCAAGTGGTGGTCAAACAAAATAAGCAATATGAAGATGTTACTCTTTTTCAATATTTTCAGAGATTTTATAGACCAGTTGATTACTTGAGAAAACAGTCCTAGAATATTTGCTTCTCTAACCAGTTTCCTGTCTTGTCCAGGGAGCCGGTGGATGAGGTCCTCCAGATGCCGCCGTCCCTGCTGACCTGCGGTGGGTGTCAGCAGAGCATCGGTGACAGATTCTTCCTGAAGGCCATCGAGCAGTACTGGCACGAGGACTGCCTGAGCTGCGACCTGTGTGGCTGTCGACTGGGGGAGGTGGGCCGCCGGCTCTACTACAAGCTGGGGAGAAAATTATGTAGGAGAGACTACCTCAGGTTGGTTCAGTTTGTGATTTTTTATTTTTATTAATATTGTGCCTACTTTATTTATTCCTAAATAAAGTTGAGTTTAATCCAGTTACCACAAACTGGAAATTTTAGGCAGGGTAGTATTATTCCTGTCTGTTCAGTATTAGTGAATTTTGGTACAGGACCGCCTTGTGCATGGGGTGGCACCCTAAGGGGGGGACCCCCTGACAAGGCAATACAATCATGGTCAGGGGGAAAGATCCACAGTACAGAAATAGACACTCCTTAAAGTTTCATACTATCAAGAATGGGTGATTTTTTCCCATCTTCTTCTCAGTATTATGTTGATATCTTCCTCGTCTTCATAGGCTTTTCGGTCAGGACGGTCTCTGCGCTTCCTGCGAGAAGAGGATTCGAGCCTTTGAGATGACGATGCGTGTGCGGGACAAGGTTTACCATCTGGAGTGCTTCAAGTGCGCTGCCTGCCAGAAGCACTTCTGCGTGGGCGACCGCTACCTGCTCATCAACTCAGACATTGTGTGCGAGCAGGACATCTTTGAGTGGACCAAAGTCAACAACAACAACATGGTTTAGCAGAACCAGTGTCTGCAGACATGTCACTCTGCCTTTTCCCACTGGCTTTAAAGGGAATGAACCATTGATAAACAGACTTTTTGTGCAGGCTTGATTATGCACTTGACATTCATATGGAATTATTTTGAGACAGCAGGAAAGGCTACATCTCTGCATTGCTCTTTGCAGGAGACTAAGACTGCACCAGCAATAACAGAAAGCTTTTCATCCTTAAATGCAAAAAATAGTTAAACACTGAAGACATGCAATAATAATCATTTGTTATACGTACTGGAATTGTAGAATTTTAGCAATGAACAAAAACTAAATCAAGTTCCTTGTAGTCAAACACTGTTGCATCACCTCAGTTGAACTGCTTAATAAGAATTTCAGTAATGTTTTATTTTATGGGTTGGTAATTTCCTGAGGATTTCCTGGAATGAACTATGTCATTTCATAATAATTAAAGGAACCCAAGTAAATATTGATTAATTATTGATTAATTATTTGAAACTCAACATTCCATACATGTTGAATTGTAAGCTTGCCTGTGAACAAATTTTCCATTTGCATGTTCAGCTTACCTGCTGCACTGACTGACAGACTGCCTGTATTTTTATATGTACATATAAGTATAAAATTATGTGAAGTACAACTCTCCAGAAAACTTGCCCAGGAAATTTGTGAGGAAACCACAGACCCGTAAAATAAAGTGTTACCAGACTTTCATATCTTAAATGGAACACAATGTTCATTTAAAAAAGTCCTGATCAGAATGATTGTACTGTATTGCCAGGTTGAACTGGTGGTGCCCTCTAGTGATCGAGGGAACCCATGCAATACTAATTTTACTGACTTTGAAGATGTTTCCAGTGACTCTTTTGTAACTGTTACAACTCTCTGGACATGCATCGCCGCCTTTTTGGATATTTACTTGTCAATTTATTAAATAAATTACAATTTAGAGAAACCACATCATCTTTGGTGACTTCCTGTGAGTTACAAAAGCACCTGAAATCCATGCATTTGAAGGAATATTTTGACACAAGCTGTGTCCCAAAATCTAAACCATAAATAAAATCTAAGTAGGTTCAAGCACTTAAACAACCCTGATTCTTGAGGGTGCTGTTGAGGGACAAAAATCATCCACAATGCACTGCAAAAAAGAAATTCTTCTCATGTTTGGAAAAACATAAATCTAATTGTGGATGGTGGTGAAATAGTATCTTAAAAACCAACAAAAAATACTTATACATTTTTTGAAAAATATTTTAATGTCTCTTTTAGAAATTTAAGTATTGAAAAGTCAAGTTTTGATTGTAAAATTTCTTGTCAGTCAGACTCAATAAAGAATTATCTTCTAGTATACTAACTAACAACATACCATTAGTCCACATAACTGTATACATGAATTTGGGACACAGCTTTTTAGAGTGTTTGGAAAAATATTGTGGGTCTGTGTTTACCAGAATAACAATAGATCATTATTCTTTCCTCTCATTGTATTATTTTTTCCGTTGGATCAGTAGATGCAGCACTCTATTCTTTATACCTAATTTTCGCCACAAGAGGTCAGTAAAACATTTGTAAATCCATTCATCCAATGACTAAAAGCTCAATCAGGTATCATATTTTTTTTTGCAGGTAAGCTTGAAGAGCTTCACAATATACTGTTAATTGTTGCAAATCTCTAATGGGATTACGCTTTTTCTCGTAAGAAAGAAGCAGTGAATGAGTCCTTGCGAGAGAAACTGGTGAAGTTGGTGTTAATGAAGTCATGATGTTTTGGGCTGTCTCTGGCTTCTTCTCCTTGCTATCTGTCTTCAAAGCGTGCCCTTCAGAGTGTTTCTGCTCTCTTCTTCATGTCTGCCAGCTGTCAACTCACTCTGAACTAGCCACAAGGCGTGCTCCTCCAGTGCCATCCCCACAGCCTCCTGCCACCCCCAGTTATCTTTACAGACATAACATCAATAATTGGATCCATGAATTGCTTTTGCGTGTGAGTTTGGGAACGAAGGCGCCTGACCACAGAGAGGAGCCTTCACTGACATTAAAAAGGGGGTGAAAAATGTGATCGGGAAACAATTTGCAGCAAAGACAAAAGGAGAGAAAGAGGAGAGGAAGGTAAAGGGAGAAGGCCGAGCACAGAAGCTCCATGTTTTTAGCTTGGCCTGACAGTAGTTTATTCATAGACGAGAGAGGAATGAAGGAACAGTCGGGGTTAAAAACCCACCCAGGCTGAGATGACGCTTTTGCTGAAAGAGACACTTATGGGGAGACTAACGACTTTTCCCACAATAGAGATGGGAATATACTGTATAGGCTCACAGAGGGATACTGGGCCGTTGCTCATTTGGAGGTCTGCAGATTGAAGAACCGTCAGTGTGGCATTAAGCAATGCTTGAGGAATGGCTGCGTAGAAAAAAACTCTGCTACACGGTGGTCTCGACAACAAATGAGCTCCATGTTGAACACTGAGCTTAACATATGTGAGGATAAATAACATACTAACTACATATACGAAGAGCGGTGGCAGCAGTAGTAGTCTACAACATGTACATGGCTGTGACATGGGACTGTTAACCCTTGTGTTTTCACGACATCTGCTTTGCTTCCTCATTGTTCAGAGTCTTACAAATCTCAAATCTGTGTGTAGAAGTAATTATGATAATTGCAAAACAACCATTTTTTTGCCATCAGATAATCTTTTCTTTTCTTCTGACTCTATAGTAGGAGAGTTAACCCTTCTCTCGCCACAAACTAGGCTTACACATTTAATGTAGCTGATAAAATATAAACATCAAGGATTATTTTTGCAGCAAATAATAATTTTTAGTTTAAGTTTAAGTTAAGCACAAACATCAACAAATATCTATTCATTTTATTCATTCATTTTCATTCATATTTCATTTTGTCCAAACTGAAATATCTCAAAAGGCACTGAATAGATTAAGATGTACTTTTAGGTTTGATATTCACTGACTTTTGTGATCTCCTGACTTTCTTCTAGTGCCACCAACAGGTTGACATTTAGGACTTTTAGTGACATACCATGACAACTTTCATGACAAGTGGATAAACTCTAATGGTGATTCCCCTTACTTTTCTTTTAACGCCACCAGCAGGTCAAAGTTTTCCCAGCGTCTCAACATCTCCTTGAGGGATTTGCATGAAATTTTGTACAGACATTCAGAATACTCACAGGATGAATTCACATCTAATCTAGTGGCACCATGATGTTTTTGAGTGCTTCAACAACTACAGACATGAAATATAGCACAGACGTTTATTTCTCCCTGAGGATGAATAATATCAACTTTGATCAATATTAATTTCATTCCCATCAGATTCAAACTGTGTTTACTGTTAATTCGCAAATGTTAGCATGATAACACACTTAACAGAGACGTGTCAGCATTTATTTCAAAGCACCACTGAGCCGCCGTAGTGAGCCTCGCAGAGCCGCTGGCATGGCTGGAGACTCTTGTTTACAGCTGTGGTCTGTTGGACCTCAAACAGAAGTAATTTTCTGTAGCTGACTTCTGAAGCATGTCATCAGTCCAAAATCCTGTTTGAAAGCAATTCTCATACAAGTAGTCAAGTTAAGTATCCAGCTGATAAAATGATGTTAAGTATGTTTTTTGAGCTGTTAATGAGAGCCCAGAGTCTCCAGAACCCAGAAACAGAACATTAGGGTTAAATGAGGGTGTTGTACTCTCTATCTGCATTTCTACAGAGAGTTCACCGAGTTTAATGAGACTGGTGCTGAGGGAGGGCCAGGTCTCATCTCACGACATTCACACACAGCACATCGGCCTACAGAGACCCTCGGCATTGGCCAAGCGGCCTGCGTTCCATCGGCCTGCTCTCCGCCGTTGCCCTGCAGGCTGAGCTTTGCCAGAGCACTGGGCTGACTTGCACAGCAGCCTCAGCAGGACTCAATAAAGCCCTGTGCCTCTTGTGTCATCCCAACCAGCTGTGCACAAGGCCGGGAGTGTAGTGCTGTGTTTGTGTACCGAGGCAGGCCTGTTTCATCTCCAGTGCCCATGTCACAGCAGCCCCGTACGGGTAAACCTAAAAACATCCAGCTGTGCACATGGAAACCGAGGAGACTTTCTGGAGATGAAACCGCAACGGCTCGCAGCTTGTTTTTATCAAATAGCTCACCCCACTGGAGCAACCACCACACATCGACCTCGCTCTGGTGCAGTGTGCAGTGTGACCAGCAGATGGCGGTTCCGGTCCAGGTAGATGTTCATGCACAGGAAAAAAACAGGCTGTGTGCTTAAAGTAAGCGACAGGCAGATTAAGGGAAAGCTGGCCTTCACGTGGATGCCAGTTTGAGAAAAGATTAATTAGAACTGAACTGAAAGTGATGAAGCATATTCAAAGCACTACAGACGTGACAGCGAGAGTTCAACGACACCTACAAAGGAAGATGTGGTTGGACAATTATCCGCAGCACCAGGGTGATTAATCACAGCGTGGCCTGTCAATGTCAAACCCATCTGACAAAATGAGTCAAGTGCTATTGATCATGCCCGCCTTGGGTTTCACTTGCACTCACACTTTATCAGATGGAGCTAATTGGGAACATATTCAGTCTGTGGTCCGCAGAGATGTGTCTGTCAGGAGTCACATTCCTGCTCCGATTCTCTGATAGCTCGCAGTCTGGATGGAGGACAGGCTGTGGGAGTAGGGTTTGGGGGGTGGGGATTGTGGGGTACGGCAGCACATTCAAGAGTAATAAGCGTGCATCCTTTAACTCTCGCCGGGCATGTCCTCTGACTGGATTAAATATGTGCTGAGGATTTATTAGGTAGAAGACCTCTGGGGCCCCAGAAAAACTCCCAAGACTGAGCTGCCTTGACTTTCCCCCCTCCTTTTATTTTCTCTCTTCCTACCTCACACAATTTCTCTCACCTACTTTTATCTACCTTCCCATCCATTTTTTTTACTCCCTGTGTGTTTTTGTGTATTTTAGTATTTCAAGGATTTCCTCCCTTCCTCTGCCCTCTCAGCCGGCCATGTGTAGAGAAGTGCGACGTGATGGATTCTGTGATTATTATGATGTTTACTGCTTCGGCCTGGATGCCTGCAGACTTTTATGTTTTGTGTCACTCTGTCTGTGGGTAAGTTTCTCAATCAGAGCGTGATTATCAAACACATTCATCTCTATTTCAAACACATTCATCTCCAGGCATTTCTTCATCGAACTGTAAACCTGGCTGAATCAATTTTCCAAAGCCTTGGTAGTCATTATTTATTGTCTCCACATTATTACCATCATTGCTTACCACCCTTTGAGGTGCTTGAATGGTGGCATTTGTGGTTCTATGAACAGCTAGTTTAACCATTGTTGCCAATCAGGAACACACAAGCACAGAGGAGCAGTAGAGGCCGAGGGGCTGGAGCACAGCGGTGGAGTGTGTGGTGTGCTACTAAATCCAAAGTGGCTATACCGCAATGTAAAAATACTTCATTACAAGTAAAAATCCTCCATCCAAAGTATTACTTCATTAAATGTAAGTATAATGTACTTTAAAAAATGTAGTTGAAGTATCAAAATTAAAAGTATTCAATGTAGAAAAACGCTCTCTGTGACTGTAATTATTGAATTATTATTACTGATCATTAATGGAGCCAATTTTTAGAATTATTTATGTAGAAAAGTTAGGAAGTTAATTTAATGTAAAGGCCTCACATTTGATTAAGAAGAAAATGTAGTGGAGTAAAAAGTAGTCTACAAATACCCAGGAAAAGCACATGTTCCAAAAATGTATACATAAAGGAATAGTTGGAAATTTAGGAAATATACCATTATATATACTGTTTGCATTCTTACTGAGAGTTAGATGAGAAGATTGAAACCACTCTCATTCTACGACCTTCATGTCTTTACATTAAATGTGAAGCTACCTGAAAGCCAGCTTATCTAAGTCAATTATCGACTATGTATGTTAAGTAATTTCCTGTATGGGATTAATAAGGTATCTATCTATCTTAGCTCAGCACAAAGACTGAAAGCAGGGGAGAAAGCTGGCCTGGCTCTAGGTCCAAAGGTAAAAAAAAAAAATCTGCCTACCAGCACCTCTAAAACTCACATTTTATAACTCCTAATTTGATCCATACAAAAAAGTGTAAAAATGACATTTGCCATGTTACAGGTGATGTGGGACCAGTAACTTCCTGGAGTCTCTGTTGGTTGTCTTCCAAGCTGGTCCCAACCCAGAAATAATCCATCTGTAGTTGGTGCATGTAGGCACATTTTGTTACCGTTGGACAGAGCCAGACTGGCTGTTTCCCAGTTTCCAGTCGTGCTGCTAAGCTAACCAGCTGCTGACTGTAGTTTCATCTCAAGATGTCGAGCTATCCCTGGGTACTCGAGTAAAAGTACTTAGCTACATTCCACCACTGTTGGAGCAGCTTGTCTGTACACATGAATACACTGACACACTTTTGCATTTATCATAGCTGAAATTCTTTAGATCGGCAAGACTATGTGATGCAAGTGTAGTAAATCTGTTTTGAGCCAATGTACCGTGTGTTTTTTTACATACAGTATGTTTCTTGGACCATAAGTCACCCCCCCCCCCCCTTAAATGATCCCCATATGTTGAGCAGTGTTCCTGGCTTCTGATGAACCAACTACACATTGCACCAGGGGCTCTGTCCCAAGACCTGCATCAAACATGCTGGGGAGAAAGTGCTGCCCTTATGGGATGGGTGGGGTGTTAGGTGAACCATTTTTTCTCCCACACTGACACGAGCAAGCAGCAATATTGCAAGGTGATAAATGCAGCTGCATGTCAAGGCCACATCATATGGATTACAAACTACAATCAAGGCCATTATTACTCCAAAACCACGGACTTGTTGTGTTTTCATGGATGAACAGTCGAGAAAATTAACCGACGTGACACATGAAAACATTCTTTTTCGGTTCGGTGTGTCTGTGAGTGAGTGGATACGGTGTTGCAGGTCAAAGGTGACGTTTTGTCTGTGCTGCGAGCGGAGAGAGCAACTTGTTATAAAGAACAAAACTGTCCCATAAAGTAGAAAAATGATTTTCATAACTGAGAATCTTAAATTATGTTTGTGATTGATTCTCCTCTGCATGAGATCATTGGCTTTTTCAGTTATGAACAATTTAGTGATTGATTCCTGTGGTTTCTTTTCTTTCAGCCAACTATCTCCATTTTCTCATTAAAACAAAGCACCATCATGTTTAGTATATGACATTTTATCTTGACACATTATCCCAGTGACAGTGGGCGACCTCTTGCACCACACATCATGGGGACCTCATAAGTTTGGACCTGCTTTATTTAGATGAGCATAAAAAAAGGACTTCCTGGTATAAATCTAAACCTGACTCCCACCTCCTTCTCATCAGGCATCAGTGAAAAGCCAGACCGTTACCAGGAAGCAGACCGTGGCAGTGCATTTCTCTTTCAAGCAATCAGCTATGGAAACTCCAATTAAGGTGGTGGAAAAAGGTGGCTACTGCTTTTAAAAAAAAAATCAGTGCAGATGTGCAGGTAAGTGACCATGCGGCAAACCTTGACTGCACAGTGCCGGGCTCAGTGCAATTTCCGTCTCTAATTGGACTTCCCAGGCAATGCCTGCTTCCAATCAGTGCAGAAAGCCAGCGCAGCCAGGCACACTGGCAGGACGGTGGACCACAGTGGGACAGATCATGAAGAACTTCAGGACAGACTGGGCAGGGACATTAAATGACACATCTACAGGTTTTGTACTTTTATCAGTGGTGGAAGTAAGTAGGTAAAAAATACTCTACAAGTAAAAGTCCTGCATTCAGGTTCAGTAAGTAAAAGTATTTTAACTACTTTGTGTTTCTTTTGTGACAATGCATAATATTTTATAAGCTGATTTAGAGCTGCAACTCTTTGGGTAACTGACTGAGTCTTCAAGCCATTTCTCAAGCAAAATCTGCAAACATTTGACATTTGATTCTGGGTTGTTAGTGACAACTCAATTATAATAAGAATTATTATTATAATGATTACAAGGGTTTTGGTATGTGGGTTGTACAAAACAAGACCTTTAATGACATCACTCTGCTCTGTATTTTGTAATGTTGACCACATGATTAATTGAGAAATCAGTAGATTAATTGCTATAATTGCTAAATTGATTACATTTCGTAAGTAAAATTTTAATCTGCAACATGAGTAGTAGTCGCCAAATGAATGTAGTGTAATAAAAAGTACAATATTTCTTATAAGATGTAGTGAAGTAGAAGAATAAAATAGCATACAAAGAAAGTACTTGAGTGAAGTACCAATAACTCAAATTCGTACTTGCAGTAAGATAAGATAAGATAAGATAAGATAAGATAAGCCTTTATTCGTCCCACAGTGGGGAAATTCACAAGAACATCGCCCAACGTGGGGCACGAACAGTACTTGAGTAAGTGTACTCATTTTCTCAACTCTTTCATCTATGAAAAGCTTGTCTATGATAAAAAAAAGACACTTTCCCAAACTGTTGAGGCACTGCAGGGAGTTGCCACCCACCACAATATAGAAGATTCGAGCCCCATCGATTCTCTACACCTGCTGTTCTAAATCTTCCCTTAAGGCTTAAATCCTGCCAATGCCATCCTTAGTTAAGAATTCCTCTCTTCCCTTGGATTTCCTTTCTTTCAGAGTTGCCTCACCTGGAACCAATCTGTAACACAATCAAAGTGTCCTAACATGAAAGCTCAGTTCCTTCCTTTGATAGTCCATTTCTCTCCACACTTGTTCTTTTCTCTTTTCTCTGGTAGCTCAAACAGCCATGTCTGGAAAAGATTCAGCTCAAAATAGAGACTCAGTCACTGAGCATTATGCAAATTTCCTTGAAACAATTCACTGGTGCTCTGCCTTTTGCTTTTGCAGACAACAGAATGGGCCCTTTGTCTAAAAATAAGCTGTGCATAATGAAAACTAAGAGCCTCGCTTGCTGAGAAAAAAAAATTGAGAACACTGCTGTGAAGGCCTTGAGAAAATTGGGGTAATAAAATATAACTAGGGGGAAGAATAACTCGCACCGGCCGTTCAAGTATCATTTACAAGTATAATGTAGCAGCGTCTCACAACTATTGTTCAAACGCAGGCGAAAGACCGTTTTTAATAAAATAGGAAGTGTGAAATGTGGAAATAAGAGCGCAGCATTACTTTTTTTCAGTTCTGTTTCCTCAACATTTGATTGCACTCGTTCATCCAAAGCTTTGATTGCAGCTTCTGGATGAGTTGATGCTTACAGTTTGTATGCGGTGTGCTCATCAGTCATCCCTCTCAGCTTCAGAGTGTGTCCGGGATCGCAGGGTGATTAAACTCTAATAGCAGCCTTTTGAGAAGTCCAGGGGGATTTACTACTGAGTCAACATGCCAGACCCCATTTCCTCCTCACTCACTGCTGCCTCTCAACACCCAACCGGCTGCAGCCACAGTATCTCCACATGGAACTTGTATAGATTTAGGAAACCTTGGAAGTGACCCTGCATAAGGCCTTAGACATACACAGAGAGCTGTGCCAATAAATTACCAAATTCCCCCAGATATTATGTAATTTATGTGGCTGCATATATCAACATCTGAAAATGTAAAATTAAACACATACGATTGAGAAGTATTTGTTTGATTATCATGATAAATACAGATGCATAATCCTGCCAGATCCTGCAGGCAATTGAGCCAAGAGGAAAAGTAATAAAATTCACATGCTCCTTAAAGTTTTTCATTGCTTGAATATATGCACGAAAAGCCCAATTCTTCACTTATCAATGCAAACTAGAGTTTAAATAATTAGTCAATTAATTTGTTGTTCAAGCAAATATGACTAAAATTCACTGGTTCCAGTATCTAAAATATGACAATTTGCTTTTTCTTGTTTCATATGATACAGTACTATGACCTTAGTTGGGTTTGTCAGTGTTGATTACACAGAACAAGTGACCTGAATATGTCAACTTGGACTATGAAACTATTTCTGTATCATGACTTCACAAGGATGTTACTCAGGTTACTTTCTTTTGGACCATATTCAAAGCATGAAAACACTTTGTGACATGGACACTTTTAAGTATTTGGACAATGCCCGATCATTACGAAACCATGTTTTGTATACTGTAGGTAGCGTTTATACAGTACTGACAGCTGCACGTAAACACAGACAGACACTCAGCATGCAACCACCTCTATTGATCCTGGTAGGACACCTGTTACTGGAAGCAGAAGTAAAACTCAGGAATGGATTCAATAAAGTCTAGAAATGTTGATTTGATACTGTAGCAGCTGTAAAGTTGACACTATGCTGGAGGGACTTATAGATTCATGCTGATCATGCCAAATGTTACAACACAAACATGCAAACATCAGATGAGAATTTCACACCCCTCAGTTATTGGAAATTGGTGATCACCTTCCCAGGGCAGCCCGATCATCTTCTTCTTATCTGGCAGCATCTTTTGTTGTGAAATGAAGAAATCTGTAACCATCTAATCAATTTCTGCTTTGTGAGCTGAGCAGGATGAAGTTGCAGAAAAATGTCTGTGTTTGATCTAGATTCATGATGGTGCTTTCCCAAGCCGTCGTCAAACAACACTAAGATTGAGACGTTTGTCATAGAGCTAACATTTCAGACATCTTGTTTTGAAACTTCCCACGAGCAACAACACAGCGGTCGTTTATCCAGCGGCCACTGGTTCAGTTGAGACAACGTATGCTGCTCCTCCATGTGACTTTAATTGAATGATTAGATGTAATTCAATAAGCAATCGAAGGGCAATGCGCGTGAGAGTGAGGCGTAAAGCAAAAGAGCACTGGTGAGTGGAGCCTTTGTCCATGACCCTACATCATCGCTGCTACCTTTCAGGCTAAATCACGCGGCCCCGTCGGCCTCTGGTCAGCAGCCCTATGTGGACCCCTCCACTCTAATTGTCTAGGCCACCAATTTCAGGAACCATGCACTCCACAGGTTTAGCGCTCAGGCTTGCCGTGTCTTGTGTTCGCCATGTGAGTCACTATCTTTAGACTGGGATTAACTACACAAAAACATCCCAATTATTATTGTCTGCGAGCAGTTTCCACAAATCCCTTTGGTGGGACACATCAAGTTTTTGGGAATGTTTGCCATCAGTGAACTCTGATAAGGCCAATAATCAGTCAAAAGCCATCATACCATTCACATCGACTTGACTGCTTTCAACAACTGAAAGAAGAAAGCTTCAAATTCAATAACATCAGTGACACAGGATTGTGAAATGACTCCGATTTGTGACACAACCTCTCCCAGTTTGAAATATTACCCGTGCGTGTGGACCCATTAGTCCCACATTCACACAGCTGCTTACTGTCAATCTGCCCCAGCTCATGCAAATTTGGCAGGAAACGGCTGGCAAAACAATAAAGAAAATGAAAATGGCCCACTCCATAGCTCTACTATGATGCAGTGAAACAGTTCCATAAATTACTTCAAGTCTGCTAATTCTCAGAGTAAATCAAAGTTCCCAGAGGAGCTGAAGTCTGTAAAATATGGCTCATTACTAAACCAAAGGGACACAAGCTCTCGGCGGGATTAGAAAGTCAAGGCTAGTTATACAATATAAAAGAAAATGTTAATCTTAAATCCAGGATTGTAGAAATGTCAAAAAATTCTCGCCATCATTTGAGGAGCTGACTTGTGGAGGCAATCTTGGCAAATGTGTGTGTAGACAAGTGTATTATCCAACATGTGTCTTTAATGCTTGGTCAGCCCACTTGCCAACTGTCATATTGTTAAAGATAGACTACACTCTGTTGGCTTGTGCCAAGAAGGCCCATAGATTTACAGTAATACCCTGCAGCACAATAGTCAGAGCAGAGGCCTGCGAGGCGGCCAGAGGCCCTATTCTCAAGTTATATGTTGTAAAGCTTTGTTACTATAATTGTTACAGACTCCTGGATGCAATGATGACTACTGCAGCTGACTCAGATCACATCTGAACTCACAAATCACAGTGAAGTCAGCATCTCATGCAGCGAGTTTCTATTAGTGGAGCAAAGTGAGGCTGCGATCGACACTTAGATACTAACATGATATCTATGATTGCCACACTGATTTGTAATATCTAATATATTAATTCCCGTGTTCAATATGGAATGAACTTCATGCCTGTTTTTAACACCTACATTTTTAATACTGCTAATGGTGATTCTCTGCATCTGCATCTTTTTGTTAAATGGGGTGATGCAGTTAAAGGTCATACATCCCAACGAAATATTTTGGAGACAATAAAAGGATAAATGGTTAGTTATGAGCCATAATTTGGTCTCTTTTTAAAGCTGCACTAGTAATTGTTTTTTATATTAACAATGGATCAAATGAAGTGTCATGTGAAAGGAGTTGCTTGTGGTGATGAAACCACGGAGAACTATCATCCGAATCTGCAGTTCCCCTCAACTCTAAGGGAGCATTTCAGCATCTTTCAGCTCATTGTTTCAGTTTTGCGGCCCACACCTTTAATATTTTGGTTCACTCTTATGGCTCTCATCAACAGTGGGCATCAGTTTTTTACTGAAAAAGTTCTACTAAAGCCACTGTAAGTTTACTAAATCCTCATCAAACAGCAGAGGAAGTTAGCCGATGAACATAGTGAGACATTTAACATCTAAAGAGTGAGTTCACAAAATGCACTCATTCACAGTTGTACAGCTTTAACCTTTAATCACCTGAGTTCTTGGAATCTGTTTGCCAACATCAACCTTTGGGTTCAACCTCACCCAACCCATTATCTGAACTTGTTGTGGGAGATGTGTAAATTATCCTCCAGTGTTCCCCCAGATGTTCAAACAGAATAATGAAATCAACAGAAGGGTAAAAGGTGACACTCTGTTTAAAGTGGCAGTGAACGGATGTGGCATTAGACAGATTGAGACATGGGCATGGCTGTGAACTAACATTGTCCTGTGGTGGTTCTGCAGCAGCAAGTAGCCATTTGCAAGAGGACAAGACAGTTGTTCAACAAGTGTCCTCAGTGCAGGGAGCATGACTCTGATTAAGCGCAATGTGAATGAGCTTCTTTCTTGTCTCAATGAGGACATTCCTGATAATTAGGAGGATGAGTGCAGCTTTGTTTGTCTCTTGGAGGCGACCTTGTCTGTTGGCTCAGTGACTACCTGGGACTCTGAGATGCACAGGAACCATGTGATCGATCTGCGTGCCGCTCTGCAGTGACGGCGTACAACAGATGGCAGGTGAGGATCCACCCTCTGTTAAGTAGGGCTACTGTTCATAAGAGGCTTCATTTTACAGCAATTACAGTAAACACTATTATTATTGTTCATGTCGGTTGGAGAGGACGAGCAGCAGAGATATAAAAAAGACAACACTGGTTTACAAAGAGAAACTTCCTGTATTTTCACCTTTCATTTCTTTGTGACAGATGTTTATTGGGCCCACATGACTGGAGTTGGGAGCTTTGTGCTCAGCTGCAGAGCGAACCAAAGAGCATAAATGGGAATGTCACTTGGTCAGGATATTTTATGGTGCAACCACAAAACCAAATCCGGATATTGCCTCCCGGGACAATGAGCATTCAGAAAGGCCAAACTCTTGACACTATAAATGAGAGAGAGAGAGTATGTGAGCAATGGAGTGACAGAGGAAAAAAGAGAGATAATGAGAGTGGTATGAGCCGGGGAAGGCTGTGTCCTCAGAAATGGCAAGGGAAAAAACAGTTTGAGCAATGAAGGCGAAAACAAGGAATGCGACTGAATGGCATTTTTTTTTCTGACACAAAAAACATCCCAAAATGCAAAAGAAAAACTGCGGAGCTCTTTTTAGGAATAGAATAAACCTGGTGACCTCGAAGCTTCATCTCTAACTTTCTCTAGACCATGGAAAAACATCTGTGTAACCATACATTCAATGTGGCAATGTCTGTCTGTCCATCACTTTGCTTCAGACTGAAATGTCTCCAAAATAATTATCATATTAAACAGAAGGCAATGACAATTTGTAGAGACACTCGTGGTCCATGTAGGATGAATCCCTCTGACGCTGGTGATCCCCTGACTTTTCCTCTAGTGCTCCTGTGAGGGTGAATTTTATGGTTTTAAGTATTAGAAGGATCACTATGAAATCTAGTGCATTCATGTCATGCATGTCCCCCTGAGGATGAATTATAGTCACTTTGATTATCCTCTGGCTTTTTACATAGCAACATCATCAGCACAAAACAATTTATCCAACATTTTGGTTCATGACTAAATACCTGCAAACTTAATGACGTTCCCATCTTGCTAGCAAAACATATAAGTACAGCTTCAAAGACCGACTAAAGGGACTCTCTGTAAACTCTCAATAGTGTCGTTCTATTGTCTTAATCAGTAACAGTCTGCATTTGATTCCATGGACCAGAATGTTTCAGTGTTACGCGGGTATTTCCACAACGGAAAAATCTGTAAAATATTAGGTGTTTTGGTTAAATATGGAAAGTGAATCTTAATTTCACTTTTTCTCCGTTGTGAGTCATTTTCCTTGTACTGCCACAGGGAACAAATATAGTGAGGGGAAAGCTGCCTTGTTGCAGAGCTGGAAGGAAGTGTAGGTAACCTGGGCTGGGTCAGGGCAACGATAACAATCGGGTCACGATGCTCTCTATCCTTGTGGAGACCCCTTCTAGATACGCAGGCGGGGTGGGGGGAGGAGGCGGAGGCTCCGTTAGTCAACCAGTCACCCACAGTGTCTTCCTGTTCAACCTCCTTTAAAGTGAACTCTCTATTGGATTAACATTGGCCTGAGGGTGAGAGCGGGTAGCGGTAACCTGAACAGAGGGGAAAAGGGGGTCAGCCAACTGTTTCAAGTGAAAGTGGAATTTGGGGCATCTGTGTTTGTTTGTAATTGGGTGTGTTTGGGGCTGACTCTAACATCCTGCGAAGCCTAAGGGGCAGGGCAGAGGTTAGCTCTCCTGTTGTACACTGCGCTTATGCCTTAAACTGCGCTGTTGAACTCTGAGAATCTTTACTTTTTAAACATACCACCATCAGGTTTGGCATAAAAGTGTTTCTTTAAGAGCTGCATCCCTCCTCCTCTCATCCCTCGGCCGGGTTATCAGAGGCTGTTGGGTGTGATGATGTCAACGCTCCATCGCCGGCAGAGATCAAAGGAGCAAACAGGTTTCTGTTGACAGCTTCTCTCCTCGCCTCCTCGTAGAGATCTCATTCTCTGGAGCTGGTCTCCAGTTTGCTGAAGCATGCCAGGCTCTTCTCAGCTACTGGCCAAGTAAAATGTGGACATCATGCTGTCTGTGCAATATGCTAAAATCACATGCCTGAACTTGAACTCAGATGCATATGATTTTCAGCCAATATTAAAATCTCAAACTGTTTTCAAGCAAAACATTGACAACAGATCTCAAGATTTGTTGAAATATTAGTGTGTTGCAAACTCTGATATGGGATAGCACGGCGCTCCAGGAGCAGCCTCCCATGGCCCACCTCTGAAACGACTGGGGTGAAAGGTCACTGCTGTGACAGTGCCGGCTCATCTGAGGGGCTCTCTTTACCCCAAAAGCAAAACACCCGAGGGCAGAATGGTGGGTTTGTCTGACCACCCCAACACGACTCCCCAGGATCCTGGGAGGGAGGCAGAGAACCCAGGATCAGGGCTCCCCCCTGCACAAATACAGACGGGGTCGTGGGTCATCTGGGGAGCTCACATGAGGCTTTCATCCCCGAGAAGCTCATTTCAGGGGAATGTGGCTCTTTCCCCATCTAGATAGGAGTCCTCCTTGAGCCCTGTGTGGCTGAGCTGAACCCTGGATCGACAGACATGTTCCCTCAAACCCGTTTGTTTTGTTTTGGTGCTGCGTCTCTGCGCACATCGTCTCTCCAGGTCCAGACACTGCTGTGGGAAGATCAGGCTGGGTCAGCACACACATGGTGTTGTCTTACAATCCAAACACTTACTAAAACTGTATCAAACGGGCAGATAGAGGAGACCTGGGTAAAACAATAATGCGGCAGTATTTTTTGGCTATTATCACGTATGGTCTCGAGACGGCAACGGCGGCCGATATGACGGAATCTCACTCATTTAAGGCTTTAAAACACTCAAGCAAAAATGACTAACATACTGTGAGTAGGAGCGAGTAAAGCTCACGGTGGAGTGTAATTCCCTGTGTATTTATTTAGTTCCAAGCCTCCACAAACCAAAGTCAAATGTAATTGGGCAATTACACTGTTTAGATACAATGCAAGCCGTGTTACGTCTAATTAAATGAACCCTTCCATTTTCCCTGCAGAAACACTGTACGAGCATGTTCAACAAATAGAAACTCTTGTTAGGCTCAATTATAATAATTTAGACTTGGGTCCACAGATATCCACAGAGAGGTCTGCCATCGTCAACAGCTTGTTTCAGAATGATCTGAAAGGATGTGAGTTTGATGTGCAATCAGTCCTCCAGGTAATCTGGGCTTGTTGAACAAAGACAAAAAATAGCCAACATGTTCGAGAGTACTTATTGCAAATCAGGCTGAAGGTAAACAATAAACACAAGAACATGGAAAATGCAACAAGTGCTATTTTCATACCAGGATCATTTGACTTGTGTTAGGCTGGTGCACAGCAGCAGCTGAAAACCACTGAGAAATTTGAGTCTACAAATAGTTTAAAATCATATTTGACTAAGAGTAAGATGAGGAAGATGTTACACTACAACATTTTCAGCAGCAGACTTGTAAAATTGTCGTGTATGATGCCTTCATTGTTGCTTTTCATGATGATTTGGCAACCAAGCACATCAGGCTTTTTCCAGCAATATTAAAGCTAATGTCAAAATTGCAGGATATTAGTGTAATCTCTTCAAAGTGCTTGACACACAATTTCTGCCTGCGATCAATTTGCACAGCATTAACAGGGAAACTCATTATCTTCATTGTCTACCGTCAATTTTTACATTATTAGAGCGAGACACCTCCATGAATATGTTAAAAATGTGGAGTGATAAATAATTTCCACAGAATTATGTTAGAATATATTTGATCTCTTATCAGCACAGTACCTTTGTAATATGTGATAATTAAACCCAAAATGATTCAGCTAACTATCACATAAGACAGAGAACAGCAAATCATTGCGAATAAGCATCTCGAAGGAATGAGTGTTGAGAAGTGACTGAAAAGATCAAACGATTATCTAAAAAGCTTTTGATCAACTCAGTCAACTGTACAACCTAATAAATTCAGTGCTACATAATTCAAAAATAACTGAAGTAACGATGAATAATCCTAAAGTTGATCCCAGTTCACCCAGGAATCCAGAACTCAACAGGTGGTTCATTATTTCAGCAAGTGAACAATACATGAGAATCTGGCAGAAAAAGTAACAGTAATACTTTATTCTATCTTTTATAATAAAACATCCATAGCTGCCAGACACGATTAGGATCTTGGGCTGCAACTAACATTTATTTCCATTATCAATTAATACTGATGATTTTTGTATTGATTGACATTTCAGCTCAACATAGGAACGATCCTAATCTTAATGCTCGTTCCAACGCAAACTTCAACAAGTGGTAGTGAGTGAACACTTTAAGATGATCAGATTGTTGTCTCTATTAATTGTTTAATCAGTTTGCCAATAAAATTAATTTTCTTTTGATCAACTAATCAATGAATTGACTAACTGTTTTGACTTTATTATGATATATCTTACAAAAAAATGATCTAAAAATGATTGACTAAAGTGAATAAAGTCAGATTAAGTATATCATCACTCTACATCCTTGCTCTTATGTATCTATGTTGACTTTATATGCACAGTGACTCCAGCAGGCCTGTGATGATGGACGGAGGTGTACTCCTGCGTGTCTCCCGCTCACGGGTTAACTGTCCGTGGCTAAACCAGATATAGAGCTGAGAGATGAAGGCAGCACAGCATCCCCTCTGTCTAGCCCCTGCTCGGTCCTGTTTATTGAATTACACATCAGTACAACCGCTGCCTCTTTTTTCTCTCCCCTCATCTCTGCTTAATTTGATCAGAGAATCTGCTGATGCAGTGTGTGCCCGGCTCATGTGAAACCAATTTAAAGCTACACATAAAAATCTGGTGTCTCTTTTACTCGCTCGCTCACACACACACATGCAGAGGGTGTGGGGTGTGTGCTATTTGTCAGAGGTGCAAAGACCTTCTTCTAGTGATTATCTGCTTGTTTAAATCTCAGCAGGGAACGCCAGCTGATGGCTCGTCCACAGGTGAGACAGAGAGGCTTCTCAATTTCAGCTGGACGCCAAAGCAGCATCAAAAAAATGTGGCAATGATTGTAAGAAGACCCATGTTTACAAAATGAATGTGGTTTAAATAACTCTGTATTTATACCACATGCATGTGTGCAACATCACCAAGTTTAGCGAACTGAACTAGCTATTCGCAAGCAATGAGATGTGACTGTGGTGCAACCCATCCTCATGCTGTTAACATGAGAACTTTTACTTTTGCTTCTGCACAACAAATGCACTGCTTTACATCCACGATCGTTAACAACAGTCACACCAGTGTGCCAATGAGTCCAAAGATAAGTTTTCTTATCACACTTTCTTCTCGTCTATAAGCTGGTTGAGAGAGAATTCTTGTGAGAGTGATTTCACTGAGAAATATCCAAAGTTCTGGTTCTGTGCAAAAATGTATTTTCAAGTTGAGCCAGCAGCTAATATGAAGCTTCAGCATGAGGCTCTTCCAAACTTACAATATGATATTCCTACTACTTCATGGTACAACCACTCAGTGAGGACACACTGTCCACAGAAACACAAAGAGGATTTTAGATTAAAAACATTGTCACTTTGGGAGATACCGAGTTGATTTGTCTAACAATGACGGCTGAAGGCTCATCTTAGCTTCAGAACGGATTTTTGTACAGAACAAGGACTGAAGTTGTTTTGAGACAGACAACAACACTATGTGAAAAACCTAATTTATTTCAATGGGATCTCTGAAAACCTGAGCCTCAAACCTACTGCAAAGCAATATAGCATCATCCTGCAAGATGTTGTGTTGGCCACTGGAATACGTGCAAGTGAACACTGTATTTCTACTGTTCACCTCAAGATTGTCACAACAAAATGATGAAATGAAAATCATCCTTCCTGGATCATATTTCTTTGTCTCACTGGTACCTTGAACACCACGTCCCCAACAGTGCAGCATTGTTTTAACACAGAGCTGTTTTCTGAAATTATGGAGCAATGTCCCTAAACCAGTTTAGAGAGCAGTAATAACTACAGCATCAAAAAATGTTTCAATGCACATAATGAGCATAAGTGACTTAACACGGACTTGAAAAAATGTTGAACTGTCCTTTAATGTCACCTGCAGCCACATACAAGAGGGATGACTGCTGCCATGCATAGAGGAGGCAACGCAGAGAGAAACTCAAAATAGACTTTGGGACAAATGACAGAGTGAGATCTGATCTGCAGCCGGGATGTGACAGGCCCGGCTGAGGAGGCTCAGCTGGTTTATGAATTCCCAACATTCCTCTAATTATTCAAAATTCCCATCTATGAGCAAACTGGACATCACAGGAAACAGGTTCAAGTCCAGCTCCGGTTTCAGTCCCACTGCTGTGACACATTCCTCCCGAATGACATGTGAACATCAAATCCTACACAGATGACTCCTTTGATCGTCATCCTTCCAGAGAGTTTCCATACATGTAAATGCTATTTCAACATATCTGTGCATTAAAAAAACATTCCCATAAAGCATAACAAAAACATAACGTCTACGTATTTCCCATCTCTCGTGTCTGGCCTTTCCCACAGGCAAACTGAACGCGGCTTTGCTGAGATATAAAGTCTATTCTAAAGCACTTTCTCCAGCCCATTACCCTCACCGCCACGCCTCTCACACAAGAAACCGATAGCCAGGGGAGTTTTTCGGGGACCCTGCTGCTGATGCACATGAGGCCTGTGCCAACATAAACCCCAGAGGCTCTGAGCTTGCTGCATCAGTGCAGAGCCCGTCCCCTCAGCAGCGAATACCTGGGCATGGTTCCTGCTGGAAGTTAAACAGACAAGTCGCCATTTGGTGGAAACCTTTTAGAGAGAATGCCACGCATGAGTGATGTATATCTGTGACAGCTGAGACTTTAGCCCGTGGCAGTGGAGTGGTTTATATTAAGGGAGGCCTGCATATACATTGCACTCAAAGCAGAAGTCTGTCATTCTTGATTGTTTAGCTGTGCGACAAACTCTGACTTGAAATTTATATGTTCGTTATCGTGACACAAGTATCTTAAAATGTTTGCTTTTCCTGCAGGAAAGTGAAAAAGAAATAAAGGGAGTAAAAAGAAAGAAATGCAACCAAACACGCATTTTCCAATTCATACTGTAATCTCCCTTTTATTTCTTATATTTGAGGCCAAATGTTTGAATGAGCAGACAAAAGTCAGGCATGTGCAAAAGTGTGTGTACATGCACGTGTGTGTCCACTTTCCCTCTTTTTTTTTTTACACACACACACACACACACACACACTGGCCCCTGCAACAGCTAAATGAAGTGCAGACAGATCTCATAATTTCTTCACCAAATGATTGATAAAATTTTGAAAGCTGTTTTCATTTTAATGCTGAACAAGAATATCTGAGCAAATCTGACAACATCAGGAGATTATTTATAAGTCAAAGACAACTTCAATTTGCTGTTTTAGCAAACAAATAGAAAGGATGAAGTAAATTCCTTGGAAAACAGAGCAAACTGTGCAAATTCAGCAGAGACTGTTGCAGAAAGCAAAAAACAGTTTCTGCTTGTTTGTGCCATTTAAAAACTGACAATGGAGTCAAAGTTTTAAATACAAGATGTCTCAGTGATGCCTGTTGTCCTCTTGAGCTCTCTTATCTGCAGACACACGAGGACATAAAAAAATGGACTGAAACAAACACACCCGGAATAAACCGAGTATAGCGTCTCCCCAAATTAAAAAACCACAACATAAAAAATAACTAAACGACTAAACAGAAGTTGGGCTCGGTGCAGCCAAAGTTAAAGCCATTACGTTATATTGGAAATAGCTCTTAACAGGAGACATGTAGTAATGAAGCAATGAAGGATCCAGTCAGAAGTCTCGTTAACGAATACCTGCGCAGCGAGAGAGGTGCCGGTGGTGAGCAGGACGACACCGGAGAGACTGAAGCAGCACTGGGGCCCAAAGCAGCTCTTTTTACACATGAGCAATATGATGTTCAAATTTCAGCAAGAAACTCAGCCTAATGGATGATAAAAGATTATTGCTTTTGGGAAGTCCTTTGAATTAGATGAGTGGGGGGAAAAAAGAAGAAGTTTAAAATAGCCTCGAGCGTGTGATTGTAATTGTATTTACTTTTAAAGAAATGTAATATAATCCTCTGCAAGTGTGGCCGATATTATGTTCTGTAACACGACACGAGTTATGTCTCGTGTCTTAATTAATGCCTTAATTATGGCGGAAAATGAGGAAGAAAGAGAGAAAGAAAAAACGAGCGGAGCGAATTTTAGAGTTCAGACTGAATTAATGTGCGTTTAGGCCTGATAGCCTCGAACACTGCGAGGACATATTTAATTTCACCCTTTAATGAGAATACAACTCAAGCATGTCAACGTAATAATAATAATAATAATAATAATAATAATAATAATAATAATATGTTTGGTCTTTGATTATTACATTTAATTATGACGTCTACTAAATAGTTATTGTGTTCTATATTCTAATCACAAACTTCTTGTTGTGTCAGATATGAGATGACATATTTTTCTCTTTTATTTAAATTGATATTACCATTAACTACAAATCTCCATAATGGCTTCAAGAGAAAATAATAATAATATAAGTAATAATATTATGGACGTGATTTATCGACAAGCCTATGTGGTCTCCTTAGAACACGCTTTAATTCACATTTTTTGAGCCAAGAAAAAGCATATTACTGGCGCACAAAGCCATTTTTCAATCAGCATTATAGGGTTTAATGGTTCATAATTAATTTAATATTGAGTTAGCACATTTTTAAATAGGCAGGTTGAAAGCTGTTTGAGATGAAGGGCTCTAATTCTGCATCATAAGTATCCTGCATTATAAGTATCCGGACATAAGAGTCTGTTAAAATAAAATAAGTCTCAAAAACAAATGCAACAAGAAAATGTGGCTATATTTTATAATATTATGTCATATTTATAATATTTAAGCTCATTTCAAGCAATGTCTCAATCTTTCTACATGCAGGAGTTAAAGAAAACTCATTTGATTCATGGAGGCAACTTTTTTTTTCAATGCTTTTGATATAAATAAAAGTCAGAGGTTAAAGTCTTCATCCGTGCAACTGCAGGAATCAAAGAAGCTATATTCATCCTCTAATTGCATTAATGTCATGTGTTGTGTCTCCCGCGTGTTTACCAAAAAAAAGAGCCCCCCTCCCCTCCTCTCTGAGCTTGACCTCCCATTTCTGGCTGCATAATAGCCAGGGCTGCAGCTCGGTGTGGGCCCATCCTTCACATGTGTGTGGAGCCTGAAGGTCGGACTGCTCGGTGTGTGTGTGTGTGTGTGTGAGAGAGAGAGAGAGAGAGAGTGAGTGATTGTGTGTGTGTGTGTCAGATACACTGTAGGCTACTGAGGCGGCATCAGCTTGAGCAAGGCATTTCTCTTTACCCCCGACAAACCTTCAGGGGGCTTTTAGCATTTGTTCAGTCTGTGGAAAACATCTGATTCATTTTTTAACCACATCCAGATGCTGCAGTGTGAGCGCGCGCGTGCGTGAGCGCGTCACGTTCGGTGCGTGAGAATTTGGGGATCTGCAGAGGAGAGAAGGGGAGGGAGAGAAGAAGCGTGGATTTTTTTTTTTTAATATAACTTTGTAGGTATGAACGCAGCGTGCGTCTCATACTGCGATATGACATCCATGGATTCATATTATAGCTCGTCCACGGCGCAGGGTAGGGACCACCAGGCGACCCCGTTCAGGACTTTCCCGACCACTGAAGCCAAATACAGCCCCACGTTCATTCCGGGCAAAGGGTCCCGCAGCCCCTTCCAGCCGGAGTGCCAGTCACTGGATGGCGCTGAGGAGGCCACCTTCAACAAATACCAGCTCTTCATGCAGCGGCCGACCTGCAAGACTCCGCCCGAAGGCAGCAAACTGCACCCGGACAGCGGGCTCAACGGGGCGCTGGTCCCCTGCTATGGTGAGTGGAGCTGTGGGCGGCAGCATGAAGGGTCCTGAGGTGGACTGAAATGCACGACAACAGGGGAGCGAGCAGTGTTTGAAATGTGCACGTCTGAAAGTTAGTAACGTGAGAGAGAAAGAGCAGAGAGGAGGAGAGTGAAATCCCAACAGGACTCACATCATCCATCCATTGTTTTTTTTTTTTTTGTAACTGAGTAGGGTGTTTCTAAAATAATTCATGTTTAATGTCGCCTTGCAGATTCATATCAAATTAAGACAAGAAAAAAAAGAATCTTGAAAATTCTGTGTATCATATATGGAGGACACTTGAGACCTTAAAGCCATGAAAATCTTCAGAAATTCAGATAAAATTAGCATGGATTAAGTCACTATAAGGAATATTGATTGACTGATTGATTGATTGAATGAATCTGAAATATATTATTATTATAAGGATAGTAGGATTTCCTGCCCTGCAAGATGAGCTTTATAATTGTAGCATTATAGGAAATTATTCCCCTCATAGAAGCTGTTTGTTTATATTGAGAGGTGAAGAAGTTCATTTTAAACCTTTCTTTAAATTGATGTTGTGTTTACTGACATTATGATTTTAAGACTTTTCCATTTCTTTACTAAATTGAATTTGATTGACGCCGCAGCATCACTCACTGACTCACAACTGCAATCTGCCTACATACAGTAAAACTACCTCTGAATTATCTTATCACTGAAAATATAGATGTCATAAATTACTTCAATATCTAAATATGAACGAAAACTCAGACGCACGCACGCGCGCAAACAAAATATCTGTGTGGTAAAAGTGAAGTTAAAGATAATTTTACACAATTTTAATGGTAATTTTATCAATTAGTCTATTTTGTTTATTGCAATTGTTATTTCTTATTATTATTATTTTAAGCACAGGTGATTCTTTAATTATAACTGATGATGACAACTGTCTATTTGACAATTGTAATTTTATCTAATGAAGCAGCTCCAGTTACAGGCCGAGACTTCACTATTTGTCGATTATAATACAAAAGTCAGTGTCCAATTTAAATATTTAGAAACAGCTTGGACGTCCTGACAAATTTCACCCATTCAAAATGATAGTTTTACAGCGTCTTCGCTGCAACACAAACGCACCATTTAAAGAAAACAGTCAATTTTTACTGTCCCTTTTATGAGATCTGAGAGTTTAGAATGAAAAGAGAAAACCTTCTCAGTGAGCAGGAGAAATGGACTCAACCCACTCTCTGCGACAACACGTCCACAAGAAAAGGCCTCAAAAAAGCATCAGCTAAAAGAAAGAATTACACAATACATGCATTTGATATTTTTAAATTGTAGTTTTAAAATACATTAAAAACAATATTTTGGAGAGCAGTCTCGTCGGCGCCTTTATGTTTCAGATCCAGATGTTTATCATGATGTTACAGAACAAAACATCTGCTCTGATTATGCCTCAAATCTGATGTGGATCGAAACACTAATCCAACCTTCAAATGTATATTTTCATACGCGATCCGCGCTGGAAAATAGATTTTTTAAAAAGTTTTAAAATAATAGAGGCTTAACACTGGTGAGCTCATTAAACACACTAAATGCTTAATCGCCTTTAAGTCAATTTAAGCATTAGGTGTAAGAAATAAAATTGAAGTGGCCTAATTCTGCTCAGTGGGACCAATTACAACTAGGCCCGTACAATAACACATTTTCATGCTCAGTAGCCAGTAACACACTTTGCCAAAATACATCCATAAAGTGCAAAAGCAATCTGTTTTCCTGAGAAACAACTGGAGTCACTCTTTATTTTAAGCTTGCACTGTCACTTTCTCTGGAGTTTGAGAGCAATGCCTCCAAACCCAGACTGGAGCACCCCTGAACTGGAGTGAATTGAATTGGCAAGTGCATTGACAGAACCATTTAAACACCATCATTAAATGCAACATGCCTCCCCTGAGGAGAGCTCTGCAATGTTATTATTGAAAATGTTGCAGCCAGATGAAGGCATCCTGGCTCTGGGGAGGATACTTTGGGGTCTTGCCAAAGCCTCAGGCGTCAACAGGCTTGTGCTCTTATGTGTGGTCCTCAATGGGAGATATATTGCTCAATGCTGATGCTTCATCTCCATCACGATGACAAAAATCATCTCGTACTCGAAGGGAGTTTTCTGTGTGGCAACTTCAGCTACAACTGTTTACAAAGCAGCCCAACATATAGAAAGGCCTATCTGTGTCATTTTGGGGATGTTACATGCAAAAGAGAATACACCAAACAGAAGAAAACACTATGTAGATATATGCTAAAATTGCTAATGAGTCAATATATATATTTACTAATGCATGAAGGTAATAGAGGAAATTTATAAGATATGGATTTACTTAGTAAATTCTTTTAAAATTTAATGGAAAATATTTCGGTTGCCTGATATTCACACCTCATTTTCACACTTTTAATTCAGGACACTAACAATCACTTTAACAAATGATGTCTTTAAAATCACTTTATTCCAATGTCATTGAGTTTGACTGAGCTCTGTTTTAAAATATTAACATTTAGGTTGTTTTGCCTGGATAAATATCAAAATTAGTCTCAACCAGATTTTTAAATGACCTTCATTAAAAATGCAATATTGTCCCTGGAAGAACATATTTCTGCACAGTAGTGGCTCAGGTTGGCGGCTTGGTTTCCCTGACTGCACGTTAATCAGTGAGACTGTCCCACAGCGAGGACAGGGATGGGGTCGTCTACCTGCTCACGCGGCGATGAATGAAATAAAACCCCTGGAGCTGATCGAGGGCTGAGGAATGCAGGTCAGCACTGCAGGAGAGGTCCACATTAATCTAAGGCAGATGTGCATTACTGGCTCCTATAGTTATTATTCATACTCCCCAAACATCAGATCTCCAAAGCTATGGAGAGTCCCTGAGATGACAAAGTGGGACTGGTTTACATAACCCCGTCTCAACAATACCTTGTACAAATAAGCAATGAGTCAGAAATGGACATTGAGATTGGGTAATGATTTGAGGGACTCAGGAGAAATGAGAGGGGTTTCTGGGAAAGACGTGTGCAAATGACTTTTTACATGCACATATTTGACTGAACTCCATGGCTCTGAGATGCATTGCATGCTTGCATTCTTTGCTTTATAATTCGAATTTTTAGGTTTTATCCTTGATACAGATGCATTGCTGCAATAGAGAGACCCTAAGGTTTTGTAAACACAAACTTATGATGGCAATATTATCATATTTACTTCAGAATTTTAAGAGAATGTCAGCAGAGTCAAAACTAATCTGAAAAGTAAAAAGCAATCTGTTTATAGGCCTGTGGTTGAGTTCTGCATTGCATTGTAGTGTTTGTGTGAACCCTGGTACTCTCTAAAGGATGTTTTTGCCTCACCCTCTTTGTCTTTTCACAATATAACAGTTTAAGGCAAATGCCACATTTATAAGACACAGCTTCGTCAATCGTTGTCCTTTCAAGCAACCCCTCCTCCCTCCAGCGGGACATCGAAGCATCCTGTGATATGTAAAACATTTTTCTAGTGCGTATGAAAAACCAAAACAAGTTCCCAAAAAAGTCCTGGCAGCGTTTTAAAAGCGTCCTGTCAAAATACAGCACTCCGAGTACATGTTAAAAGGCTCGGGGAAGTGATGTCACAGGATATGCATGCGCTGATGACTAACACATTGCGTCCATGTTAACAATAAGCGAATGTCAGAATGACACCTGTGATTGTGGCGGCGTGCGTCTGTGAAGCAGAATAAATTAGAATATATAATGAGAAGGCTTCAAGGGATGAATTCTGACTTGTTAAAGTGTAATGGCTTATAAAAGTGTGTGAGTCAGGAGGCAAAACAGCAGCAATTTGCCTGCTATTCGCTGAAAATACACGAGACATTCGACTCAGGACAGAGCGTTGGGGTTGATTAAAAGGTCCTCTGATCCACACACAAAAGTCACTTCTCTGCTCACATCAGACCGTGCACTGTCTCACGCCGTCGTGCAGCTAACACAGCGTGCTCCGGCCTGTACTTCCAGCCACCTTTTTTGCAGGGGGAAGGTAACTCCCCATCGTCAACCTGAGATCTGCATGCAGGCCAGATTAAAGAAACAACTTGGAAACTTTAACCAGCTGGTGCACATTTTGATCTGTGCTCTGAGCTGGCACTGCGTCTTTACCTCGACTTCCTTGATTCTTATCAATGGGCTATTGGCTTCTTGAATAATGCAAACATTTGGCCAAGCAGTACTATGGTATGGTCAGAAACGGGAAAGAAGCTTATTGCCTGACAAGCCACGAAACGTAAACTCGAGAAAGCCAACTATGACAGACTAATGATGGAAACTACTGGGCAAAGCAGAAGTATGAAGAACACTTTTAGGTCCATGATTAACAATTCTTTCTCTCTTTCTCAGCTTGCTTTCAGCAGAGAGACACGGCTCATTTTGCTGGTTTGATATATTTTTTTAATAAAAGCGAGGGGTGGAAAGTCATTCAAATCATCATGGAGTGACACCGCCTGCACCGCAAACTTTCTTTATGCTTCTCTGTGATTGCAAAGAGGCAAAAATACAAAAAAGAAGAGATGTATAAATGCAGAAATGTGATTGTGGAATGAATTCTGGATGAAAAAGGGAGAGGATGACAGATGATTGATTAGCTCATTTATAATCACATTCAATTCAATTCCTTATTATATTTCTTTGTCAGTTGATGCTTCTCTTTTTTTGTGTTGATCACCAAGCCATAAGTTACTTGTAATATTAACGATACAAAAGCAATCACATTTTTAAAAAGCATTTCTTCCTTCTTGACAGGTCATTGGACTGTTTCTCTGCACTGATATACTACAAAATTAGGTTGAACACATACTTTTACTTTTTTCCACATGGATTTGACTGCAAACTCCTTTTCAACCAACGTACTTTAAAAAAAAAGTCTTTAGCAGAAATTTCAAGTACTTCCTCCACTATTAACTCCATCCCCCCAAACCCCATAAAATCCTAAACAATTTTTGTGCTCTTTGATATGAGACAGTGACAGCCATGGCCCAAGGTATTATGACAGTAGTGGGGTCATGATCGTGTCAATTCATCAGGAGCTGAGGCTGAACAGAGAGATTTTTTGGTTTCCCAGGGAATCTGCATTCCTGCATGAGCCGCTGGCATAGATCTCTCCTCAGGAACATCTGGGAGCCTCCCTTCCACCGAGGAAACAACAGTCAACATCAGGTCTTCAGACTGTGCTGAGGGAAAAATAAAATAGCCCAAAGCGTGTCTGCGAACCAGCGACGAAAGCCAAATTAATAGTCACCAAAGCCAATGGAATATTTGACTTTATTTGGTCCATATAAGGTGTGATAAGTGGGGAGCCATTGTGGCAGACTGCTGTCAGCTTTGAGTGTTTTGAGAGAACATTTTAGAGCACTCTGTTTAAAAGCATTCCCTTCCCTATTTAGTGTTTGGTCATTAACCCTTCCCCAGGTTACTAATTTATAGTGTTTCTTTTATTTGGCTTCACTTGACCCTCCCCGTCCCATTCCATAAAAACTGAGAGGGTGCCCTGTTGCTTTACAACCAGTTAAATTACACTTTGATGTTTTCTCTCTGTTTTCAGCAGTGATTAAATTGCTGACCCTAGTAAACATCTGACCTCAGCTAACTGAAGAGGTCTGCAGCTTGTCACAGGGGAACTCTGGCAAATTGCAGGATCAGCCGCCGATATTCGGTGCATTTATACACACGTTGACGAATACTGAAACGAGAACAACAGTCAAAAACACGTTCCCTTAGATGCCAAAAAAACTGGAGCCAGTGCAGTGGAATCTTGGCTCCTGAAAGAAAGCAGTGTGTGATGGTTGTGTTATCCAGAACAGCGTGCAGAAAAGACAGCTCAGCATGCGGGAATACTGGAAGATGTTTGTGGCAAAGGACTTGGTGTGGAGATCGTGACAGAGGAGAGAGATGAGTTTGGAGTATGAGACAGAGACACATGTTTTTCAGTGCAGATTCTAGTGTAAACTGTGGCGATATAGGTTTGTATAAGGCTGAGGAACGTAAAGGAATAGCTTGCCGCCAGTTGGTTAGCTTAGCTTAGCACAAAGACTGGAAACAGAGGGGAACTACTAGCCTAGCTCTGTCCAGAGGTGTGTACCTCTAAAGCTCACTAATGAATATGTTCTGTTTTATTGGTTTAATCTGTTGAAAAAAGAAGCATAAAAACAATGTACAAAACTATTTCAAACCTGGTGAGTCTCAAGAAACAAGTTACCTCCTATAAAATCAAATCATAATAATAATCAAATAAAAAAATTGACATTATGACACATACTGTACAGGTTAAATAAACTGAAACATAATGTGTTAATTTATGGGGTATAATGGCACAGGTAGGAGGTTTTTGTTGACCCGAACCCTAACCTTTTTCACTGGTCCTTATGTTAATCTAAGCCAACCAGCTGCTCCAGGTAGCTTCATATTGGCAGTGCAGACTTGAGAGTGATATTAATCCTCTCATCTAACTCTCTGTGAGAAAGCGAGTGTATTTCCCAAGATGTCGAACTTCTTCCTTTAAGGTAAAAACATTCAACTTAGTGCAGATTCCAGTGTAAAAATTGGTGACACAAGTCTGTATAAGGCTAAGAACTTTAAACATTTCCACTCACTACTCCACCATCTTCCCATCCACTCATCTGTGCGCCCCACTGTACCCCTTCACCTCACAGGATATACGCGCTGCTCGAGGGCATAACTGCATTTTCTGCCACGGATGTGAACACTGAGCAGGAACCTGGAGTTGACCTATCTTCCTTCTTAACATTGCAGCTACGCTCCTGCCCAGGGGTAGAATGAAAATGCTGCACAGCGCTTTAGCATGAGAGGCAAGAGCCGGGGCTGGTGATGTCAGAACATCTGCCTGCGTGGAGACTGTAAGAGGGTCTGACAGGTGGGCCACAGCGATATGAGGTCATGAACTCCAGCTGGGCGAGCTGTGTTGTTCCATTAGAGTCTCTGTCGCCGCAGAGCTGCGAGCCAGAGAGCCGGGGAGGGTTGCAGCAGCATCGAGACGATGACTATTGACATCTCATTGTGGGACACACTAGCCAAAGGCGTACTAATCCATGAAAACAAACATGCGTGTTGCAGACAGCCACCGCCTAGCTTCATCACTCTAAAACTATTCAGTCATCTTACTAACCACTAAAACGCTTGGCTCGGAGAATCGCCAGTGCCACAAGGTGTCAACTCTCCTTCCCTCATTGCTCTGTGTGTCTGACAATGACAGGACTGACATTACTCATTACAACAAATGCAGAGAGATAGACTGAAATGCACGCACATAACTCTTAGGTTAATCATCCTCAACTTGATCTCGCTCGAAGACAAACGTTGGAGTAAAGTCATGTTGGTGTTGCACAAGACTTGAAAGTGTGTTTATGTGGAGGAGACCATTATGAGCTAGTTTCAGACCAATACAGTGAGGACAGGGCGCTCCCCGTGCCCATTCGCAGGAAAGGCAAACAGAGAGGCTGACAGAGCACACTGTTCTCACTGGCCCGCAGCCAGAGCCCTTCAGCTTATTTATTCACACAGCTGTTTGTTTATTGAAGGAGAAGGGACAGCTTTCTTCATCTCCTAAAAGGAAACAAAAAAGCTCACAAGCGCTGACAGGAACAGAGCGAGGTCTGTCGCAAAATGGACGCTGTAGAAATTGAAGGTGACAAACACAATGTTGTTTACATCTGTGGGGTAAGGCTGCGGGGGTAAACGCGCTCTCCCCCGTGCACAAGGCCCACCATACACGGCTCGAGACGGAGCGGGCTTTTGCGTGGCTCGGGTTTCGGGTGGCGTGATTGAGAGACGCGAGCGAGAGGGCTTCAAGGGCCAATGCGTAGTGACACGGCTTTCAAACAGAAGACGACGTTTCTTCTCTGCAAATTTTAGACTGGCTGCACACAGTCAAGGCCTTTGAACCTTAAAATAAAACATTACAGAGGTGATGTAAGCATAAAGTAAATGCTGTTTCGTGTGGATGTAGTAACATGATGATGAGCAGACGCGCTCGCCGACTGAACGTGAGGCACCATGGTTTCATTCAGCCACATTTTAAAGAAAGTATTGCTCTGCTGAATATTCCAATTATAGAGCAGTAACAATAATTATAGGAGCGTTATTGACAACATGTGGCCTCCTTTTTTTTAGCTCTAAAATGGTCACAAAGTTGGTTGTAATAGCCTGTTTGAAAATAATATTATTACAGTCAGAATATGATTTGTATTATACGTAAAGCCGCACTGAAGTAAATTGTGAAAAGTTTCTTTGATTTTTCACGCTTCATGTGAAAAGCGTAAGAACGGCACTCTTTAACTGAAACCAAATCGCTCAAGTGTGTTTCATTAGAGCCTCAGCGTAACATCTAAACTGTAAAATCTCCTTATTTTTTTACATGGATTTTAGCAGCACTGTCAATCCACATCACAGGATTAAAGGGACACTCCAGTGATTTAGTGTCGGACTTGTTAGAGGATGCATAAGAGACATTTAAAAAAATGATCAGAATTGATGCAGCAGAGGTCAAATTGTTCCGACTTTTTTTTTCTAGCAAAGGTCAAACACTAGTTCTTACATTTCCCATAATGAAAACATCTTTTCTAACTTCTTTCAAACAACACACCTTCAGTTTGTCACACAGGTTTTTGGTTTACTTGGGTCCCTTCAGAGCTGCAGAAGAAATTATTAGCAGTTCTCTGTAACAAGTAAATTGAACTGTATTTTCAAAATTATTGAAATACACAAGACAATATATCATTGATTGTAACTGTCCACACTTCTTTCTGCCTCTTTCTTGATCTCATACCTACAGGAAAAGACAACAGTGGCTTGACAGAGTCCGAGTTGCCCCCGAGTGTCGACCCCGCTGGGATGGAGGGCAGCTACCTGAACCTAAAGGTACCTGGCGAGAAGGGGCCGAGCGAGCGGCCGGGCTCGGACCTTTCCAGCCCTCTGGACAAAAGTGAGGCTGAGAGCAACAAAGGCAAGAAGAGACGCAATCGCACTACGTTCACCAGCTACCAGCTGGAGGAGCTGGAGAAGGTGTTCCAGAAGACACACTACCCAGATGTTTACGCCCGCGAGCAGCTGGCACTGAGGACAGACCTGACGGAGGCTCGTGTACAGGTGAGGACGGGGGAACAACTCTGGGTTACACATGAAAAACTTTCTGCATTGACATGAGCCAACAAGTCCTCCACATTAATCAGGAAAATCCATCATTTATCGACACTTGACAAATACTTTCTGATGAGGCAGGATGATATTGTTTGTCTGTCTTCTAAAACTATTCCAAGGCACAGCACTGTTTTTTATATGCTACCAGACATACCGGGAGCGAACTAAGCAGTCAATGCTACGTCATGCCAATTTGGCTCTTCCTTTTTTTCAGAACTGGTTTCCGGTTTGAACAAGTACTGTTTTATCATTTGCCTGTTTGTAGCATATGTGTTACATGAAGTGAACTCTGTAGAGTTACATCTAAGCCATTTAAGGCACAAAGGACACAAGGAAAAAGCTCAATAATTATGCAATTTTGATGAACAGAGATGAGTTTTTAGGGGCTTTATCAATGTCAGGAGAAGAACTTTAAAGGAGGGGAGCTCTGTCGTCATGGTTAGAAAACAGTGGTCTCCCATGATAAAATCCAATACTTAGCTGACACATTCATTCACATCGACCTCCTCTTTATGTGGACTCACTCTACAACACTGTCACCTGACTTTTACTTTTGCTTTCGTCAAAGTTACTACAGCCACTAGAGGGCTTCATCATTTGAACATCTGAACAAAAAGTAGTTGTTTTAGGCTTTTAGTCCTTCTTGGGAGGACAGTCTCCATGAGCTGTGTTGCATGACTGCAGCCATCCATGTTTGCATGTTAAGGATCACGCTGAGAACTGACAGAGAGTGCTGGGAGAGTTAAGACTGGCACGTTGACAAAGATTGTTCGGAAGAGCAGACAGCAAGGCCTATTGTTCTCTGTCTCTCTTTCAGCCTGCCAGTTCTAGATCAGAGTGGGATGGGTGGGACTGAGGGAATACTCTGCCCTTAGCTCTTACATGCTGCAGGCTCTGCAAAGAGGTCAAAGGCCAAGGGTTTCTCCCTAGCACTTCCATGTTCAAACTACTTCACTGCACAACACTGGAGTCAGAGAGGGAAAGCAAAAAAAAGAGAAAAGTCATCGCAGCTATTTGGCAAGGATATAAAAAACACTTTGAGATGCCAGTTTCAATTTCCATGCATAGTCCAATACATAGTCAGGGACAGAGAACCTGGCCTGGTCCTTGTGGTGGTACAGTAAAATAAGTACATTCATGTTGCGTTCACACAGACCCATCTATTCCCCAGATGAATATAATTAACTTCCTCATCTGACAGGCACACAGCAGACTCTGTTGAGTCACTGTGAGGTTTGACCCATACTTCTAAAATCAGACCCTAAATATGCACGCAATCAAGACTAAACCCCACAATTTCAACTGAAGGTCCATCAAGACAAAGTCCAGGGATATCCAATTGTTGAATACCAAGGGGCACTTCAAGCTTGGCAAGCGATCGGAGAATCCTTTTCATCTCCCAAACAACAGCCATTGAAATCCCAGAGTACAGATGTTTTCTGCCAAAATGCCAATGTCAAGGTCCTACAGTTTCATCCTCAGTTTGATGATGAATGTCTTCATAAAGTCGGGCTGCAGTTTTCCATAATCACATCTGTGACTTCTGCTACCACCAGTTTATTTAGTACAATTAGCTCTCAACCTCAGACTTGAACTCCACCACACTGCCTACTTTTTTATGGAGGAGGAGGCCGCTGTGTGAGTGACTGCTGAGGCAGTCTATCAATCGCAGTGGTCGCGTATGACAGAGATGAGGTGAGACGGCTGGACTTCAAAGCTGCTTTTGGAGTTGTGCACTCTGCCCTCCCTCTCTCCCTCTTCCTCTCTCTCTGCCTGCTGGCTCTGGAGCATAAATAAAGCTCTTTAATGGCTCTGTAAGCTGCCTTTTGCTGTCAACGTCTTTAGCAATTACTGTATCACCGCCAAGCACTTTGAGCTCCAACAGCTCTGAGCCACCTTCCTTGCAGATGTCCGCTAGATAAAATAAACAAAAGTAGTAAGTGTTTGCAGTTGGTAAATATCATCCTTTTGGGCCTCATAAACTGGAAAGGTCACTGTTGATCATTATAAAAACTAATAAAAAGTCTTTGTGTTAATTGAAATTCTGCTCATGCTACAGCACCACTGGCTGTCCTCTCTAATGATCTTAGAAGTGTAGAAGCTGGGGAACAAGAGACACGGAGCAGCAAAGGACACATCTGACTTCATAATGTTCCCCGAATGATCTGCCTGCCAAACTATTTGGCTTGGGTCTCGTTTCTACTGCCGTTCAAAGGCAAAGCTACGTAGCGCAAAACCCTCAGTGAAACATGACACACTCAGCACCCAGAAACCAAGACAAGGGGCATATATGTGCTCAGACATTGTTTGCTTGTTTTTAAAAGGTTCAGAGTGTGTGAGTGCGTCCAGGTTAAACGAACGCATTTGTTAGTGACTGACTTTGAATTTTGTATATAACATGCTATGTAAATGGGTGTGTTTTCTGCGTGCATCCTGTGTGTGTGTATGTGGATGCCGGGTCCACTGCTCTCGTCTGCACGCCTCCGAAAGGTCAGAGGGGTTAGCTGCGGAAAGCCAAGGGCTTAGGCGTCAGGAAATTAAACATGAAATGAAAACAAGCTCCAGTTTGAACATTCTCCCATCTCACTTTCCAATATCCCCACTTCCCCTCGCTGACTTAAAAGGGAGGAGGGAGGAGAGAGACATGGAGAGAGGGGTCGGCGGTGGGGGGAGGGGAGAGGGGGTGGAGTGGGAGAGAAGAGGCTGAGCTTCAACAGAGAGGTGGGAGTACGACAAAGAGATTAAGAGGAGAGGAGCAAAGTTATCTTGATCTATCACAATTAAGATGAGGGCGCTCGGTAACTGATAAAACTTTATATTTTAAAAGAAGAGCAGCACTTTGAAATATTTGTACATTAACCTCACCTACATTAACCTTAGCCCCTAATTTGTGCCTCTTATGCACTATTACCCTTACTATGGAGCCACAGAGCTAAGCATTGGATTTCAAATACACGGTCATCTTTGAAAAATCCTGGAATCCTGGAATCCAGGATCCTGAAAAACTGTTCTAATGATCTGTACGGACAAAATATTCCATCAGCTGTGACAAACAAGCTAAATACCAGTGCATTATTTTGCATTAAAATATTAAATATTTGACAGAAAAATCATTATATACAAATGACAACAAAATCTTTCATTTTTGATTATGTTGCACAAATTGAGCAAGGAGAAACAGAAATTAACTTCCAGCTACTATTTTTGATGATTTAGAAAAAGAGTATTTTTTGAAAGAGATATTTTTTGAAATGGTCGAGTCTTGAATGATTGGTTTTGTTCTTGAAAAGCTTTCTGTGTTTTTCAAATATTTCTGTGTATTAATGTTTAGGGAAAATCAGATGCTAAGCTTTGAGACTCGGGTGAAGTGGTAACACAGGAGAGGCAAAAGCTGGAACTTCATTAACCTCTGACAATTCAAGCAGTGTCATAACTTTCTACAAACTTAAACTACTCTAAGCTTATCAGGACAATCGGGGCCTTTTATGTTGAGGATTATATTTGGGGACCTGTGATGTTATGAGCTCACATAATCAAAGAAGAACCAAAGGAAAGACATGACAAACCTTTAACAATAATAGACCCCAAATCCTCAGGGGGAGCATAACATAGACTCATAGTCCCCCTCCAAACATATGATATAATTCAAAGGGCAGCAACCCCTCACCTTGACTTTGGGGTTCAGCCACAACCTCAGATATCAGCTTACCACTTTGCAAGGGTGAGCTGTCCTCTAATCTCGCCAGCTGACCTGAGGAATGTCGGAGTCAGACGACATTTCTCTACGTCACCTTCTAGCAAAAACACGGGCTATATGTGCCACAGGAGGCCATATATGGTCTTCTCTTTGAAACTGAACCAGCTAGTTGTTTTATCCAAAGAGAAAAATGACAGGTTTGTGTGCGTGTGTTGGTTCTTTTTAAGTGGCCTGATGTCATCTGATGAAAGTCCACGCCTCCTCCACAAGAAAAACTCTATAAGGCATCATAATATCGTACACCCTCTACTTTTGTAAAATGATTATCTTTTCGCGACACTGCTCATGTTTGTCACTTGAATCTCTTATGTTTAAGTTGACTGAGAGAAATGCTGAGAGCGAGTCATGAGGGGGGATTTGAGGAGGTTGACTGAGGGGAAATTGCATGTCAGGGACTGTGGAAACCACAAGCTGATTGGGCTGGGAATCAACCCCCAATCCAAGTTCAAACCCCTGTGTCGAAGCAGGATCGCTCTCTCTTTTCTCTTTGAAGAAGTTTCCCTTTCCCTCTTGGGAGGATAAGATTCAGACAACCAACAAATAGATACAGATAAACATGTGGAGACTCTCAGTACCCCTCCTTTGCTCCTCTATTCTCTTGCATGAAGATGTGAGAAAATGTTGTAGAAAAAAGATCAGCAAAAGTTACAACTGATTACAGTGAGGAACAGCAGAGATGCACAGTTAGGAAAGGAGAAAATGGGGAGAAATAAATGAGGTGGCTACTACTGGCTTACGTTTTATGAACTGAACGTAATGAGGATCAAAAGGTTAAGAATATCACTAATATCAATAATGTCTTAATTTGTGTTTTTGGGGTGTATTAAATCAATCCGTTCCATTAAATTTAACCAGTTTTCATTAAGGCAGATATTACTTTTATTCTGACATTACAAATGCATGCTAGCACTGCAACAAATGATTAATTAAGTTGACATCTTCAAATGTCTCGCAAACAGCTCAAACGCCAATATATTTAGTTAAATATGATGAAAAGGAGGATAAGCTGCAAATTCTCCATCAAACTTTTGGCATCTTTGCTTGAAAATTGATTAATACTGAACCAATTATAAAGCAAAGTCACACTTTAAGCAAAACTGAAACAAAAGAAATGGCTTTTGCTGAGGAACGTATATTTACTGGTTACATGTCTGTAATCAGTATCCAGTCTGTTTTATAGGGCCAACAATGTCACTTTTATCTTCACTTGTCAAGTCAATTTTGTTTACAGAGCCCAAAATCGCCAATTTGCCTTCAACGGATTTATGACCTGTACAATATTCAACAACCATACTATACTAGACGGTCAGTTTGGATGACAAAAAACTTTTCACATGGAAAGGAGGAAGAAATCTCAACAGAGATCAACCTCAGATCCACAGAGGAGGAATCCCTCTTCCATGACACACAGACATCACGTGTACAGAGTATAGCAGCATTGACAGTTCATACCAAGACCTCAAGAGAAATATTCCAGCGATTTTCTATCAGGCTAGGAATTTAACTTTTTTCTCTCAATATAGTCTTTCTTTCATACCAGTCTTTCAGCCTTCAGTCCTGCTTTCCTCCAGCATCTTCCACAGCCAGGGAGAAGTGGGCTAAGTAGCCTGTACTTGGTCTGTCAGCAGGGACTGGAAATACACCCTTTCTGTCATGTCAGTCGATCTCACATGGAGAAATAACACAGAAGAACCTCCTTCATATGCTGCATGCAATAATTAATAAAGCACAGAGAAAAGCATATTCTTGGTCAAAAGTTGAACTTTGGTTTCAGGGATTGTGCAGAGGGATTCCCCACTGTATCCCACCACGCTGACATGTGGGGGAGAGCACACCTTTCTCAGAGTGATTTATGAATGGCTACAGGCCCAGATGTGGATCTGTCGACGCTGGCAGCCTGAAGGGAGGCAGACGCCTGTGTATCAAAGGGAGGAGCTGAAAGGTGCAGCACCAGGGGAGACTCACCATTTTCACATCAATAGCTCCGTGTGGATGGCACTTTAAAGACACGTCAAGTCTTAAAACCTGGGCCTGGACTTTCATGTGCTGCAGAATTTATTTGCTTCCCTATCTTCATTTTATGTGGTTCAGTTTGGTACTTTGTCTCGCTGAGCGGAGAGGATGGCCTGTCTCCTTTTTTGCAATGAAGCACTTGAGTGTGCACGTGATGATATGACATGAGAGCTAGGAGATCTGTGTTTTGTATTAAAGTTTTGTTTGGTAGTGGCTGGTCCGTATTTCTAGGTGTTTTCCTGATGGATTGTTTTCTATGTTAGGTGTGGTTCCAGAATCGCAGAGCCAAGTGGAGGAAGAGGGAGCGGTTTGGCCAGATGCAACAGGTCCGGACACACTTCTCCACTGCTTACGAGCTGCCTCTCCTGACTCGGCCCGAGAACTATGCACAGGTAAATGAAAAGAAGTGGTAGCTACAATATCATTCATTTGAATATGTTGGTCCAATACTCACTCTCTTTTAGCTCTGTTTTTGGTCTCTACCAACTCCTAAGGTGCTAAATGTTCCACTATGTTCACCAACTTCTTTTGCATTGCCAGTCGATGAGTTTGCCTTTCTGTGTTTTTTTTCTGATGTGTCATGTTCAATGTCATACGTGCCAGAAAACAAGGAAACACGAGAAAGCAGCGTGAAAGCCATTCACAATGTTACAGTGACAACTTTTTTATATCTTTCACTTCAGTCCCTCTATTAAACTCAGTGTCGACTGTACACTGCTGCATGTTGTTCCCAGGCTGTAAAAAACAATAAATAATGCTCCTGGTTATTTATGCACCAACGATCCGGAAAAGGGGAGAAAATCAGCGTATCCATTCGGTGTCATGTTTCCATCACTGCCGATCGGAGCTGGAGCCGATAAATACCCGTGACTACTGCCGAGTCATTTGACCTGGGAATGAATGCTGATTGTACCCTTTCACACTGAAGACAAAAGCCAGATGTTAGCGAGTGTTACTGGGGATTTTTTTCCCATTGTGAAAGGAGTATGTGAGAGTGAACCAAAACAGTAAAGTTGACGACCTGACAGCTAAACACTGAACTCACTATAAAGCTCCATGAAGCCGAGGGGGGGGGCTGCAGATTCGGGTTCAACCCCGTTAACATTGTCACACTGTTTTCACATCTGTCATTTGATACACTGATGTTATAATAATATCCATTAAAGTCGCTTTAACTGATAATCCCTGTTCTTCTCCTCTAGATCCAGAACCCGACCTGGATTGGGAGCAGCAGTGGAGCATCTCCGGTGCCGGGTTGCGTCGTGCCTTGCGACTCCGTCCCCTCCTGCATGCCGCCTCACCCTCACGGTCCTGGAGGCGTCACTGACTTCCTGGGCGTGCCCAGTCCAGGGAGCAGCCACATGGGACAGACACATATGGGCAGCCTTTTTGGAGGTCCCGGGATGGGCGGTGGAATCAATGGCTATGATCTCAATGTTGATCCAGACCGCAAGTCTTCGAGCATAGCTGCACTGCGTATGAAGGCCAAGGAACACAGTGCAGCCATCTCTTGGGCTACATGATGTCCCAGCCCAGATCTGCCCCCATATGGCCCTGTTCTCTGTAGCAGCCATCAGCGAGTGCTGTGGGGAAGGAGGGAGTTTTTTTTTCTGAGAGCACTAATGATAACACAGGTCAAATGAAGAGGGAGAGACTGGAGATAACAGAGGCCATTACAGCGGCCAATGCATCCAAGATAACAACTGTGACTGTGACAATCAGCAGATGCTGAAAATGAGAGAAATACAGAGGTGTGACTTAGGAGAAGATTCTCGATTCCTTGATCTCTCAGGTCTAATTGAAATATGGGATTTAGTCCCTGATAAACTGGGTATCATTCATCACATTAAGCAGTTTCAGTAAAATAAGCAATATAATATAAACTCTCATAGAATACAGGTATACAGTGTCAAATCCAGCCATATCATACAGATTTTAAAAATTTGATTCACATCATTTACTTCCTTAAGCTTATTTTTATGCCCACCCATTCTGCCCCACTCAGTTTGTTTGTGTTACTCAGACTTGTCTTTCATACTGTATAAATTAAAGTACATGTCTGAACCTTCAGTATTTGCATTTTAAAAGCCATTTAAAAAAACAAGGTCACTCAACGAGAGCAAACTCAGAGGCAGACCAAGTGTTTCTTTTCTGTCGCTTGTCATTGCAAACTGTCCTTTAAGGCAAACAATAATTGGTTCTGAGAGAAAAAAAAACATTAATATTGTCAAGGCCTGTGGAGGGTAGTTAATGTCCCTGCAAAGGACTGAGGTTGAATGCAATAAGTGAACAGAGTCTAATTGAGCGAGAGCAGACGTGGCCTGTGCCAATTTAGTCTGGGAGGAGGGCAGGCATTGGATTGGCAGCAATTTCAAACCAACGTGTCATTTCCTCTCCCAGGGCTGCCTCCACAGGTTCCCCTGCAAGGCTCAGGCCTCAGGTTACAGGAAACACAGTCTCCACTGGCAGACCAGGAGCAGCAAAGCACAGCGGCAGCCTTCAACACCAACTAGCCACGTCAGCTTCAATCAGAGAGCAAACAGGGATAGACACACTTAATTAGCATCAAAGTGAGCCGTCCTGCTCGGGCGAACACAGAGGTACGTCACGGCGTACATGGCGAGGACATAGTGCTCACACGGTACCACACGCCGTAGTAATCAATTCACCGTTTGACGTGGGCTCGGCAGAGAAGGCCCTTGGTCTTGTAGCGCGCTCACAGAATCCGTCACACGCCAGAGACTGCAGGCCAAATCAGTGGCCCCCATCGTCCTGAAGAGCATTCTGTAATGTTTAGGTAATGTGATGACATTAGAGCTGGACTGCAGGAATGTGGTGAGTATGTCCAGTGATTGCAGGGGTGTCTCCGTGTGTTACCCCGCCGGGATAAGCTTGTCACCAGAGCTGGGCTGCAGGCTGAGGCTAGAGACAGGCTTCATTAGTCTTTTGGCTGATCTCTCTACGACGCCCGCTGAGCTACATATCCGTTTTCTTTCCCCTGTGAGGATGATGGCAAGAGAGTCTGTTTCTGCTCCTCATAGCTGGTTGATCGTTGTAGCATATGAGTGCCCGTTCCAGCCCTCCTGCTTGAGTGTAGGGCTGCAACTAACGGCTATTTTCGGCATTGATTCATCTGCATATCATTTTGTTGATTGGTCGATTAATTGTTAGGTCTACAAATAATGAAAAATCACAATATCTCACCATCACAATCTCATAAAACGGATATTTATATCAAATACCTTGTTGCCTAAATATTCAGTTTACTATCATATAAGATAAAGAAAAGCAGCAAAGTGAAAAGCTGGAACCAGAGAGCATTTGGTCTTTTTGCTTAAAAAAATTCATTCATCATTAAAATGATTAAATTATTTTGAATATAGTTAATGAACATTTTCTTAACTGTCATTGCAGCTCTACTTGAGAGTTCAGCGTCCTGATCAATTCCTCTTTTGGATTTTAGAAATAATCTCAAAGTTTTCTTTTTTTTTTCTCCTTGGAAGGAAAAAACATTTTAAAATTCATACTATGATCCAAATTCCTTCAGTGACGAAATTGATTGTTGTTACCTTCAAATCAAGTCATTTTCTGTCAACAGCGGGTGAATTAGGTGACAACTTGATGATGACTTTGGCATGAATGTTCATGCTGTTTATATATAATCTGCACTGAGGGTTTATTGGCATCGAATGAAAAGACAAAGAGCCATGACTCCATCCAATGTAGGAGAAACATTTTGAATTAATATAGACTTTGTTGGATGAGAGGACGAAAGATCAAACACATTATCGTCAAGCTAAAACAGGATGCGGTCGAAATCATTTTATGCAAGACTTCATGTGTGAGTGAATTCCTACTTTGTCCGGTTGTCTGAGTGTTTGTCTTCTCGCTGTCCGTCCCTCAGTGCTCCGTTCCTCTGCAGCTCCGTCCATGTTGATACTACTGAAATAAAGCAATTGAAATCCATAGTTATAATGTCGTATTGTGTGAATGTGAACAATATAAATCATATTGTTCTTTGGCTTGTACATTTGTTTTGCTTATTTGTCAAATAATGGACCTCCAGAGATAAACCAATGAAGTATTACAGTAATATTGCCAAGAAATGTAAAATTATGTTCTGTGTGTTATTCTGAAAAGTTGTTCTGGACTTTTACAGAGGTTTATATTGTTTTCTAATTTTCTTATGGCTTTAAGCAGCTTTTTGTATATTAATCAAGTATTTCTACTTCTGATTGTGACTTTATAAAATGTGCCATTGCAATAAGTTATTGCACTTACAGTGTTGGAAAAGCTTGTAATTTCTGACTTCCGCTGGGACAGTGGTCTCTTTGCTAAAGCAGGAGACGTGTGGTTTTTGTGTCCCAACAGTCCCATCCATATTTAGCACCACGAACGGCATCACTGAGATCTGTTTAAGGTGCTGGACGTTTGTTTGTACAGAAGTAACTTTTGAAGTGATTATGAAATAAATTAATCTCCAACGGTTGAATGGCTTCAGATAGTTTCTTCTTTGCACTCCCTGAAAACTGACTCTCTCATTTTCTTACTTTGAGGTCCTACATGATCATTGTCTGTCAGTTATTTCTGTATTAGTGAATTGATATTTCTTATGAATCGTCATCATTCTGTGTCATCACTGTACTATAGAAACCAACATATTGCTAGGATTGATACAGTAGCAAAAAGTAGTGAACATACCATAATTTGCTTTGTTGTCATGAATATTCTGCGTAGGAGAAGAATATGAACCCCAGTTTAGAACAATAAACCAATAAAATAAGAGCAGTAAATGTACATAGACACTTGTGCTAATGGTCATGACATGAAGTGCTTAATACAATCAACATCCATAGGAAAACCATAGAAATATGTGTGTGTTTGTGCGTGTGCGTGTGTCTGTGTGTGTGTGTATGTGTGTGTGTGTGTGTGTGTGGCTGAAGGTGGATGATATGCGATCCCATTCTTTTTCTCGCATCAGCAGCTTCCAGATGGGATGCTCTGCCCAGGCCATTAGGCCCAAAGTTAAGCCTAATAGTTTGAATGGGCCTTAAATACCTCCAGGTGGTCTTTGGCTAGCAGTGCAGCCAGGGCCGGGGCGAGAGAAAGCTGTCATGCAATACAGTACGCAACATCGCTTCACACAGATGTTCTTTGTTTTTGCAATACGAGCTCGATCATGCAACCAAACAGTCCTCAGAAAAAACATTTATAATCACTTCAAAACTTCTTTCCTACACAACAAAAACTATGTCTGTAATCAATCCACCATTTATTTCAAACTTTCAAACTTTGTGCTGAATATCATCCACAGAAGGCACAACCGCTTAGGACAACTCTGACGTAAGGCGAGGCAAAGGCATGGCCAGGAAAAAAAAAAAAAAAAGATAACCTGTGCCAGTTCACATCTTGCCATCGCTGTGGTCTTTGCCCTGCAAAGAATGTTGGAGCTCTCCCATTTCTGCTCGCTGCTGCTGCTCGCTCACAATTGCCGTCTTTTTCACAATTGTGCAAGAGTTTAACTGAAGCACTGCGATCGCATGAGAACGGGAAAAAGTCGAGAGAGGCCTGCTGTCACTCGCTAAAGCCTCCAGTCGAGGAACTGGAAATCATGAATAGGACTGTGATGGAGGGACAGAAGAAGACCCTCATGATGTTATAACAACAAACTTAACTGATACAGAACTCTTCAAAACAACCTTCAAATGTTTTTTCTTACAATGCACAACACATATTCTATATATTTCTTACTGTCAACAAATGCCATGAAAACTAACAATGAGTGAGCCTGTCTGGAGCTCTCAACCCTGAGCCCATTGGTTCCGACTGAAGACATAAAGCTTCCAAACTAGTATATGCTTTTTAAGCTTTTTAAAATGGCTAAACAGTATCCTGAAACAGCAAGACACCAGCTTGCACATTTGTTGGGGACTATTTTCCGCGGCGGATTTGGACTGTATGTTGGATTGACTCAAGATAAACTATGCTGAGACAATACTTGTTCACAGTTAGTTTTAGTCTTTTCAAGAGATCTGAGAATATCACCAGACTTAACCTTTAATAACCAACGATAAATCATCAGTAAGAAGTGATATACAGTATACATATATACACTGAGCAAATTAAAAGTTGTAGGTGCCAATCACGACCCCAGTGAGACTGACACAAAATAGGCCGCCAGTTAAGGCGACATTAAACTACCTCCACACTCCCCCTGTGTCTGAAACACGGCTAGATGACATAAATAAACACTCGCAAAGAGGAAGAAGAGCAGCCCACTGTGCCCTGAACAGCACTCATTAAACCTAATGGGTCACGCTGCTCCAGCCAGGCTCCACTGACACCCTTAATAGAAGGCTGCATGGTTAAGGGACCATGAAGACCATTAGGGCACTTCAAAGTTCACCCCACTACATTAGGGTCCTGCTGATATGGCAAAGAGGGGACAGATCCAATTCCTCATTCACTACTTTATTTTTCCATTGGTCGGCCTGTCAATCAGCCCGCTCCATAAACAAGTGGATGCTTGAGCTTCTCATTAAGGGCCATCGTTAGCAAGGCCAAAGCTGTAAATCAGCACTTATATCAGCTTTCAGCAAAAAATGTCTTATGGGTCATATTTTAGAGCTGACACTTTGGCTTACACTGTTAAATGATCCCTTTGGTTTGAAAATAAGGCTGGTGCCTGCACTGTAAATCAAATTTCTCCACTCACTTTTGGACCAATGAAGGGACGCCTATGAACTGCAGAGGACTGGAGCCAAAAGAAAATGACAAGCATGCTGACCAGTAAAAAAAAAAACCCTCAGACATGTAAATCCACACAAGCCATGTTTGCTACTATGAAACCGAAGTCTACCTCACTCAAATAACTTCAAGTAACATGTTGTCGTAAATCATCAGAGCCAGCAGAAGCTTGATATATTGATAGTGTCCTGAGGGACATAAAAGGCGGAGCAGTCTCCTGCTGTGGCCGTAAGTCAGCCCCTCTGCATGGCTCTGTGAAGAGGAGCAGGCGGCTGAAGAGGAAGGAACTCAACATACATCACTTTGTCCAGTAAAACGTCCCTCATTACAACGTGAGGATGCCAGTAAACAGCTCACATTTAGGCAAACTTTGGGTACACATAAGAAACCAATTCTAATCAGCCAGAATGTACAGCTGATTGAAAAGTAGTGACATCTGTTTTAGCCCGATTTGCCACCAAGTAAAGAACAGAAAAGCAGTATGAGAAAGAGACGAGATGGTCTGAAATGGGACATTAAACGCACATTTCAGGATATAACTCAGAAATAAACCGAACCTAAAATGTGTGTTTGTTGTGCCACCACATCTGTGCATCACAGGATCTGACAGGTCATTGTGTCGGCAGGGAAGTGTGGGAGGAGGGCTTGGATCAGGGATGAGATCAGAGAGGAGGGTCAGAGAGAGAGAGGAGCATGGATACCTTACTTCCCTTTTCTCCCTCTAATGGGCTCTCTGGCTTTGAGCCAGCCTTTCCTATCAACTTATCTACAACTCCACTCTATCAATGAAATTAGTTTCATCTCTTTTGATAGCATGGAGCATGTCTGTAAATTTGAAGGTAAAGCTATCATACCTGATTAGATGTGTGTATTCTTATTAGACGTCTTATTGGTGAGTGAGACACAGAGTGAGACTTTATTAAAGTATGCAGGCTAAGTTGTCCTCTCCCTCTTCACTTTATATTTAGGTGGTGAAAGACATGCCAGGCCAGTGCTGGACCTCAGAAACATTTGCTACCAAGCTGCGAGGAAACAATATGATTTGGAAAAAAGGAGAAAAAAAACTTCTGAAGACACATTTTTGTGATAATCACCTTGAAAGCGAAACAGTCTGTGCTGCATCTTTCCTCATCACTCTCACAACCCTGGCAGAGGTCACATTTCAGAGGCAAATATTACACTTTTTCCTTCACTGCATTTGTCTGACAGCTGCATAATGCACCAGTAATATTAAACCAAAACGATCACATAGATAAACACAGACAGGGACCATTTTTCTGCATAATGACTATCTTTACCTTTGATACCTTGAGTCAATTTTAAATAAGGATTCGAATGCAGGGCTTTTGCTTTTACTGGTAGTGGTATAGGATTTATGTATAGGGTCTGAATACAAGCTGATTCCAAAAAATTGTGATGCTCTGCAAAAGATAATAAGAACAGAATTCAGTTATTGTAAATGAGCTGTGTTTACTGCCAACAGTTTTATCAAGTGTTAATCTCCTTTATACAATCATGTGTTTGACAAAGTGTTGAACCTCTCTCCATCCTGGTTTGTGAACGACTGAGTCTTTCCAGGATGAACCTTTCATACCCAATCATGATACCTGTTACCTGATACCATATCACCTGTTACCAATGAACCAGTTTACCTGTGGAAGGATCCAAACAGGTGTTTTTGTGTTTTTCCACAACTTTCACAGTCTTTTGTTGCTCCTGTCCCAACTTGTTTGAAATGTGTTGCTGATCAACTTTATAAGCACATATTTACAAAAATCAATGAAGTTGATGAGGTCAAACTTTAAATATATTGTCTTTGTGCTGGTTTAACAAGGATTAACAAATTATCACATTCTGTTCTATGTTTAACACAACATCTTGACTTTTTCAGAATTGGGCTGCATCTCTTTCACCATCTGGTATCAAGGTTAATTCAACAAAAATGTCAAAATGAAAAATGTAATCGGTGCAAAACGAGGTCAGGAAACTGTGGTGTAAAACACAACCAAAAAAGTACAGCTGCAAATAGCGGGTCCAAGTCTCGAATCAAAATTCACAAAGTGAGTCATCAGAGCATCTTCCCATGTCTGAGAGCTTATTAGCTTGCTTTGTTAATCTGTGGTCGGTCTCTAGCCTCTCCTCCATTTTCCCATCAGCTGACAGAGGCCACCAAAGAGCCCATGGCCTGCCAGCTGCAGATGCTGACAGGCATCTCTGTGGTCTCCAGCCGTGGAGGCTGCCTCACGATGGCTCACATCATTCACTGACTCCCACTAATAAAACTCCAGTTTATTAGTGTGTGGAAATGTCTAGTGTGGCTTTTTGACATGGTAACATAAACAGGGAGGGAAAGGATTTAAAGTGGTACTGACACATGGCTGAGGGTTTGGCCGGACTAAAAGAGGTGAACGGTGTGGATCTAACTGGGTTAGCGGGTTAAATCAGCACTCATGTATTGTTGGTGAGCGGCAGCACTGTTAAAATAACAGGCAAGTATAAAAGCGCAGTATTTGTAGAAGCATTACGTATAAGACTCTATTGGCAACGTTTATAAAAGTTGGGGTTTTTCGTATTTACAAGACACATATGGTAGAACATAAATAATATTACTCATAAAACATGCTTCAACTGTCAGCTGGCATGCTGTCGTAATGAAATGACTCACCCTGTTGATTCCTCTACTTATATGAAGCCCTTTAAATTTTAAGAGTCAACACACTGAATCGGCAGCCCGTCCACTGATTCTCTCCAAAACACTCTTCAAGTTTGTTATCAGGCTGTGTTTCTAACCCCCTCAGCCCTTTTGCTCCGGAGCAGCATTTTGTCTCTCCTCTCAGCAATATGCTTCCAATTAAGAATCTTGTGAATATGGGGGCGGCGAGGAGGCATCCTTCTGATTTATTGCGCACTCAAGTCCAGCCGTGTTCAGTGCATTTGCACAAGGAGCCCTCCTGCTGCAGAGCTCAAAGGTCAGACATACACAACAGTTGACCTCTCGCGGACTCATGCGCACCGGGTCGCTCTGGACCTGATTGACAGGCACGAGATGACAGCTCAACGGCCGAGGCCACAGGCTGAGAAAAGGCTGAAGTGCAATGAGGAGCTAAGCGCCGCATTAGCCTCCAGCTGTGAAGAAACAATGCAACACAGGCACGAGTATGGGGGACCGAGAAAGTGAAAACTAAAAACAAAGAGATAACTAATGAGGAAAAATGAAGTGGCCTCATGCAGTCGCTATCATTCGTCTGGCTGCGAAACATTACTCTTCTCCTTCGTAACCACAGAGCACTTTGCGGTCTTCTCACATGGGACAGCTCGGGCCATCTATTTGTAGTCATCATCTAAATCCAAGTCCTGTGGACTGAAAACACATGCTCCACAAGTGAGTCACAGAGCACAAGAGATCTCTCAAGACAGCGGCGATGCTCGGCCTGAGAAACGATCCATCCCTGCAGACTCATTTCCTGGCCTTTCCAGCTCACTTCCTGTTTCATGCTGGGTCGCGGGCACCACACTGTGCGTCACAAAGGCTGCCCGGTCGAGTCCGAGGCCACTGGTTCTGTGGGACTCGGTAGCTGTGGGACGACTCAGCCAGGCTGTTACACTGGGCTGCGGCGTTTTTTTGGTTTACTACATGTCCTGTGTATCAAACTGTGACGTTGAGTATATTTAGATTCTCACATTTTCACAATGGGTTTTGCGGTCACATCGCAGCAGATGTGAATCGTCTGCCCCCGGTATGGTTTCTGTTGAGCGGTCCTCAGGGGCTTCTCCGGGCCCTTCAACTCGCCCACCGGACCTAACACCTTTCACACTGGATAAACACAACACAAAGGGAGAGACGTAAGTTTTATGTTAGGGGGTGGGTTATTACATGCAGGAAAAAGGACTCTCTAATTCCCCTGGGAGTCTAACCACTCATAAATCATCAAGCAATGAAAGTTTCCTCTCCAAACAGGGGGCTAAAACAAACTGAACAAGGAGCCCCCTCGGCCCCACCTCTCCCCCATCTCTCGCTCTCTTCTCCCTCTTTCCTGGTAGGAATTTTTATGAGGAAAGAAGAGATGTAGTGGTGCAAGACTGCACTAGAGCAAAGAGGTAAATACTCCAACATCAATCCTTTGCAGTGAACCTCAACTACAAAACACTCAAACATTATTTTAAGGGCTTTTACACGAGTTCCTTTAAGGGCAGTAGGAAGACTACAAATCCCTGTAACTGGTAACATGATGAGAACAAAGAGGCGAATGTATGTTGTTCAGCGTCTGTTCTTCCTCTAAGATTTGTTACTGTAAAGAGGATCCAAAAGCTTTTCGCAAGGATGTTCTGGTGGCCACAATCAAGATGGAAAATGCTGACATAAGCAAAGACGCTCTGAGAGAAGTTTTACCACAAACTGTCAATTCACATAAACAAATTCAAAGCAGGATAAATCCTTTATTTTGGTATTCTTCAGTAAAATGAAAGCAGCCTTTAATGCGTATAATATAACAAACAGAAATAAATCCTCACAGCATGTCAACACAAAATATTTGCATCCGGGTGATTTTTGCCAGATTTTGAAAATTTGACAGGTCTAATTTTGATTTAAGCGTCGTCATCCAAGAGGCAGGAGCAACGTTACAAAATAGCTGCTGCAGTCCTGTATGTGTCTGCCATGATGCCACCGGGAGGGCTGCACACCTCAGGCTTGTGTTAATACCTCTGTATGCGAAGTGACTGGAGCGTGCTGGAGAGAGTAAACCACCAGGATCAGGAGCTGCTCGTGCTGACCACCAGTAACACTTAGCAGCTGTTAAATACTCAGAGAGATCCTGACCTGAACCAATGCAGACACTTCAAATGGGTGGTGGGTGTCGGTGGTGGTGGTGGTGGTGGTGGGGGTGCTCTGACACACCGACTGCTACTGGTGCTTACATTCTGATCAGCAGGTCAAACACAAAATGTGCCTAAAATACCAAAGACACACTGTTTTAATTTGAGGCTGCGGCCTTATAGTCATGTCAAATTTGCTTCAGTCAACACTTGGAGGTTGGAGGATAAAACTCAGGCCTCGAGAGAGTCGACGCATTGGACTTAATGTTTACAGAGTGAGTGAAAGGGCTCTATGGAACATATTCATACAGACAGTGATGTGTTATATTTGTGTGGAAAAACTTCCACTTTTAATCTATGGAAATGAGAATGTACTTGACAGTCTTCATTTTTAAATACTAAAAAACACCTAAATATAACTGCCTATAAAACTACAAACATAAAAAATAATGATGAATAAATACTTGCTGGAATCCTCACGTTTACCTCACAAATGGTTTCTATACAAAGGTCCCTTCTTGATGATGCTTTACACATAGGCTTTACATCAAGAAAAAAAAAAGTACAGGCAGTGGATGGAGGAGCAGTAGGAGTGCTACCGCCCTCATGTGGTGGATTTAATTATTGCATCTTACATTTAGCACAAGCTCCTTAAAGTGAAAGCTGAGCCTTTCCATCCTTTAAGGTTTTTTATATTTTAGACATTTGGGGGATATACGCTACATAATAAGCTTGAAAATTCAAGCAAGCAGATGTAAGAAAGAAGAATATCAGTTTTTAATCCTCAGCAGGCAAATAATAGATATACTTTTGTAAGTGCAAGTTAATAAAAAAGAGCAAAAGAGAGGACACTCATTAGAAGCCATTGTAAGTTTTTGCATAGTACTTTTCTGAGATGCTGTACAGGTTTTAGAATTTTTATGGTTCAGTTTGGTTACGATTCACTTAAACCCACTGGTTACTGTTTTGTGGCCATTTGCGATTGCCCTCGGCGTGTATGGCACCAGAAACAGAGCTGCAAGTTGCTCTTTTTATTTGAGGTGACTGTAATGAGCTCCAGTATATGGTAATGAGGCAGGGAGGCTAAAAGAAGTCAGCTGGCCGTTGGTCGGTTCACCTTGAGCTTAACAAACATTCCCAAAGCTGAAATGTGTGTTTCTTAATAAGCCCGTTAGGAAAATTATAATCACATGTTCATGTTGTGTGTCGGCTGTTCGGAAGGCTTGAGTCATTTTTTTTTCTTCACTGTTTGTTTAAATTGTGTCTAATTATTTAAAATAGGACAGAAGAACAACATGTACTATAAATAAGAATTAAGAGAAACACAGTGTAATAAGTTTATTATTGATGAGTCTACTTTGAAAGAACAGTTAGAATTTTATGTTTAGCTGTATCATACAAAATTATATGATCATAAAAGAAACATTGGGCATATCTGAATTTTATGTAACACTATCCACTATGTCTCATGCCCATAAACCCACTAGGCTAATAAGTTACTTAAGTCTGCTATTAAATGCAAATCATATTACTTTATCTGGGTTTGTTGCAAGAATTGTGTTCACAATATTTTCCATTTACACACACTTCCCTGCCAGGAGCCACAGTCTGGGTCAAACAAAACAACAAGTTTAGGTTCATTAGGAAAAATTTAGAAGGAAAAAATAGCTCCCTGATACAAACAACGTGATCCTCTTTACGCACAGACCCAAAATAACCGATAACAGCTGGCGTGACAAGCTGCACCATTAGCATGATAATAAATTTATGTGATATCTGCACCACGGCTTCTCAAACATAAGTTAGAGTCAAAGTGGCTGTGTTGCTCTAAGAGTAGTCTAATGTGAGTGCCAGCCTGGTAACAGGCTTTCCCAGAAATAATAGTAGTGTTTCCGCTCAACCAGTCATCTACTGGCAAAACACAAGAACATATTAAACATGCTGCAGTTTGTGAACAATGTTTTGAATCAAACAAAGAGAAGTCGCCTGCTCTGCTTTTCAGTTCGAACAATCCTAATTCAGTCAGAAAGCAAGACACAGCTAGACAGCTTTTTGCAACTGTTGAACTTAAGACGTCCATCCGAAGCCTTATTATTTGTTAGATATAAACCAGACTCAATGCTGGCCATTGAGACCGAACCCAGAAGGAGCTGAATAAAATTCAAGATGGAAAGAACATCAACACAGAGACGAGTGAAAAGACAGAATAGTGTGAGGGAGATGAGGAGAAAGACAGCAAACATCTCTGCCTGCAAGCAGCCAGGACAAATGATGGAGGGCAACCAGGAAAGATGGAATGAGTAACACCTGTTTTGCTTGACACCTTAGTCCAGGTATGCACACCTTCAGTTCAGCTTGTTGGCCGAATAGTGCATTTCACTCTCACTGTTTCACTGTTACACTCCAGCCGCTTGGGCGACTTTGAACGCCACATGGTTGTTGGTGCCAGACAGGTTGGTTTGAATATTTCCGAAATTGCAGATCTACTGGGATTTTCATGCATAACCATCTCTAGTGTTTACAGAGAAAAAAATAGGAAATACCCAGTTAGAAGTGAATGGCCAGACTGTCTCGGGTTAATTTACGGAAATGCAACAGGAAGTTAAATAGTCAGTCGTTACAACCAAGGCATGCAGAAGAGCATCCCTGAACACACATTTAACTTTGAAGCACCACACTGGCTGCCACTCCTTTCAGATAAAAACAGGAAACTGAGGCTACAAAATGGTCACAGTCACCTGATCTCTATCCAAGAGAGCACCTCTGGGATGTGGTGGAACAGGAGATTCACATCATGGATGTGCAGCCAACAAATCTGCAGCAGCTGTGTGATGCTATCATGTCAACATGGACCAAAATCCCTGAGGAAAGTTTCCAGCACCAAAGAATTAAGGTAAGAGGAAAAGATCTAAGTGACTTTGAAAGAGGACTTTGAAGAGGGGCAGGGATGGCAGGAACTTCAGTCAGTCAGTCAGAAAACCTGCTCAACTGGCTCTTGTGTTTCAATGGGAACAGTGAGTAAAGTGACTTCTACATTAAGGTGTATGGGAAAGACATCAGTAAATAGGGTCAACAATCATGGTCGACAGTACATCAGATGACCATGATGCTCGTGTACAACTCTTCCTCGGGTAACTGAAAATGTTAATGCAGGACTGATCAGGCGGTCTGCAGATACACTGATCTGCAGAGGTGTGGAAAAAGGTGATACAGTCAGATTCCCCATATTCTCCACAAGTGGGCCAGTTAATGTGTGGCGTCACCAAGAGCACAGGACAGACCCGAATGCTTGACCCCTACAGTGAGGGGATCCAGTGGCATTTTACTGGCATGGTTAGGGTCACTTCAAATCAATACAAAGTTGTTCTGACTGATCACCTTTATCCTCTGATGAAATATCCAGGAAGACAATGTCCGCATGCAAGGGACACCAGGGGTCACTGAGTGGCTTGATGAGCATGAAAATGAGGTTGTTATGGCCTTCAAAGTTACCAGATATGAACCCACTCGAACATCTATGAAAGCTCACCAAAACACCAAATCAGGGAATATCTTTTGCACGATTTGGTGATTTGATCCCTTCAGTAGAGTTCAGTGTTCATTCAGAGTATTGTAGCATCAATGTCAGTAAGCACTTGAGTACATGAACCAAAACAGAGGTAATATTAGTCAAGAGAGAAAATTGAACTTACATTCATCAGGTGGCCAGAAACATGATTCCAAGATATGCTGCTAAGTGTCCACTGAATGTCAACACAAGCACTTGATCACTTACACAATCTTTAAACAACTTTTACAGTCAGACAGCAGACGACCGTGTGCAACATCCACCATCTTGTTTTGATGTTTTTCTGCCCCCTGGTGGCCAAATATCAACAAGCATCAAATGGATGTCAGTGCAGAATTAGTAGATAAAGATTTCTTGTAAGAAAAAAAAGCTATTGTGTCCCCAGGTTATTTCCGACCAAAGAGTTTTACAGCAATCAGTCACACCTGTTGGCAGATAAATAAATAATGTGTCAGTGTGCAGAAACTGATGAGAAGGAAAAGAGCTGCTACAGACCACAGGGACCTACATTTACTTTTCCTCCCCTGTGTTTTTCTCACTTGTCAAAATGTCCTTTGTAACTGTAACACAAAATGTCTGAAGTGAACAAAGCTGGAGTCAGAGCTCTGTCAAATATGTTTTATTTCAGTTTAGAGAATATTCACTTACACAATCAAAGCAACTTAAAACATTTAGGAACTAGACAGGTTCGTACAACCAACAATCTGAGAAGACTATGTGCAGTCTTATTTGTTGGCTCTTAGTCTGTGAAAGTGTGTTTTCTTTTTCTTTTTTTTTGAGAATCCAAGAGAGACAAATATGGGGATTATTTTATACTTTGCATATTGTTACTGCATCATTTCTTTTCTTTGCCTCTGAGATTGAAGCCTGGCACACTGGGAATTATGAGAGTAAACTCCAGGTATCAATGAGAATGTTAAGGAGCAAATTGTCCCACACAAACAAGTGCAACAAAGTGCTCAGGGGATAAAATGATCACACAGACAATGACAATGTTTAACCTGGCGAAAATAGGTGAAAACCTGTTTGATCATGTAGGAGATTTAAAATGCCTCTGTTCTTCACATGTTGTAGATTTTTGTGTATTTTGTTCTTGTGTCCATGCCACACACATTACACAAATGGTGCTATTCATTTTCATCGTCAGTGCTGTTTTAATGCTGTCGTCGTATTTATGCTCCTCATGCAAGCTCAGCTACCTGACCTCATTTATTCTTTCTGTATGTTGTTCACACTCTTCATGGATTTTCTTGCAGGAGAAAAAAAAAATCAATGCACTAATGTATTTGGGGTGAAATTGAGTTCATTATCACAATAACACCATGAGTCATTATGTGGACCCTAAGCACATTTTATTAGCTTTGGCTCATCGATACATGAATCATCCATCTATTATGTTTGCTTCAAATGTCAAAAAAGTGTAGCAGAGATTAATGATTTGTTTGCTCTATTAATAGAGACCAATTGCTGATGACACAAGGCTGGGGCTGAAAATGTGTAACTGTCAATTCTGACAAATATCTTGGTTTTGCAGCTTAACTACAACATTGATTTTTATTATGGAGCCTGACAAAAAACATCGTCAAGGTGTTTTTCACAAAATTAGCAAGGCTAACTGTAAATAATGAACAAAAAAACAAAGTTGTTCTTAGCTGATCAACTGGGTAAACATCCATTCTTATAAAAACCTTTATTCATTGTGTTTGTTTCCATCACGCTAAGATGCATTATCATTACTTATGATGATTATTTGCAGAACACTACATATGAGGTTAATTCTGTTGATCTGAAATGATGCGAAATTGCGCAAGAACAAACAAAAGACAAAACACAGGGACCGTCATTTAGAATGCCATTTATGTCATTGACTTTTCAAGAATCTAATACAAATGCATACACATACTGTACATTTCACCACCTAAAACCACATATAACCACTACTGCAATAAACACCACCATACAAATAGAAAAAGAAGGTTGGCTTTCAAGCTTGGGAGGGTTCATGAAGAGCCA